>JASAND010001946.1:0-58014 GCA_030248195.1 Trissonchulus latispiculum | reverse complement strand
CAGAACAGGCTCACAAACTTTTCGCGAAGAAACTTGGTTATGTGCGATTAAATTTTGAACTTTCGTCGAAACGAGATTTCGAGTTGGCCGAACTTTTGGTAGAGCATAACGCACCCGAACTGAGACCTCAAACTCTCAAGCGCAACGGTCGGACCCTGATTTTGACTTTTCAATCTGAGGAGGCTAGAAATACGGCGGTAGAGCAGAAACTCAAATTCGGATATCACGTCTTAGCGGTCGAGAAACCTTGGGAAGAGACAGGAATCGTCAGACCACGTCGGGTTTTGGTCAAGATCAAGGGCGTTCCCGAGATGGACTCGACGGAGCACGTCACCAAGTGGATCCAGAGCTTAGGGTTTAAGCTTGGTTCCGAGATCGAATGGTCGGAATATGGGAAGACCGGGATTCGGGATGGCCGTAGGTCAGTGTGGTTAGTGGTAGGCAAGGACGTTAAAATACCGGGTTTCGCTTTGTACCCATGCGAATACGGGAAGAGGGTCCTGAAGGTCCATTTCTGGTACAGGGGATCCCCGGACTGGTGCAGACGATGCCTGCAAGAGGGCCACTGGCACCGCTTTTGCCCGGAAGGAACTAGGAATCAGGAAAATCGAGGAAGAGGATGGGAGAGACCCCTTGAATCCACGTCGGCGGCGGAAAACGGTGATACGACTCAGCCAGAAACGATGCCGGGTCAGACCATGGATTGGGCGACCGAGGCTGAATCGGCTTCCAAGCCAAATACTGGCCTGGATGTAGGGAAGTATCCCAAACTCTCAAAGGATGCCGAGAAGTGGAAGGAACTCCTGGTGAACTGGGAACGAGGGTTCAGGCAATTCGGCAACAGGGTCACTCCCTTTTTCACAAAAAAGTTTGCTTTTTCTAACTATGCTGACATTGGATTTATAAATGGTGGGAAGACGTATCCCACTAACGAACACTATTACTTTTGGAGAAAAGCAACTTTTTTTGAAAAAGAGGAGGCGGCGGATGAGATTTTGAAGTCGACGGATCCGGTCTGGGTCAAACGGTTTGGGGGTGCCTTGCGAGGGCCACCGGAAAAGGAGGAACAGTGGCGACAATCAGAACAGTACGAGGCCATGTGGGCTGGTCTTTCCATGAAATTCGCGGCGAATCCGGGGGCACGAATGGCCCTGATCGAAACGGAAGGGACGAGGCTAGTCGAATGCAATGGGATCCCGAGAGACCATTGGGGATGCGGCCTTTCCCTCGACGATCCTGCGGCGGCGGACTGCGCCAAATGGCGAAATGCAAACACCCTCGGCAACATGCTGACCCAACTTCGAGTCCAGTTGGTCCGAGACGAACGGTATTCGACGGAGGTCAAAGAAGCCAGGAAACGAATCAGTGAGCAAAATGGAGGAAATCAGACCAATAAGAAGCCAAAGCCAAATTCCTAAAGGACGTTTTAGTTTCGCTTTCTTCTTTGTTTTTCTAAATTATCAATATGGGTTCTAAAGATTCCTTCTCCTTAGCAACAATTAATGTTGCCGGAATTTCATCTAGACTCAAAATCGAGCAAATTTTCGTCTTTTCACTAAATTTCCAGATCGTCTTTCTACAAGAAACAAATTTAAATGAGCAAAATTGGATGAAACTGTTCCAGGAAATTTTTGATGAAAAATTTCGAATCTTCCATTCTAAAGCCGAAAATAAAGGAGAAGGAATCTCCATTCTCTGCAATAGAAACTTGTTAGGTTCGGATTTTGTGAGATTCTCAGAGATTAGAGGGAGGGAATTGGGCATTCAATTTAAAATTGGGGATAATAAAGTTAGTCTCTTGAATATTTACGCACCGTCAAGCCCAGGAGATAGGCCAAATTTTTTCAAAAATTTACAAACGGAATTGTCAGAAAAGGATTTAGGAAGTACAATTTTAATGGCTGGAGACTTCAATTTCGTGGAATCTTTAGAATTGGATAGGTTCTCGATTCATAATCACAAGTCGACTATTTTTGCCGCACAAAGAGGGAAATGCGAATTTCTAAAAATTAAAGAAAAATTTAGAGTGTCAGACGTTTACAGGGTAAAATACCCGAAAAGAAAGGAATTTTCTTTTTATTCACTAGCATGGGGAACTAAAAGTAGACTCGATAGGATGTATTTCACTGAAAATGCGAAAATTAACACTAAAATGATCGAACATAAAATTGTGACTTTTTCAGACCATTTGGCCGTAACGGCTGAAATCGAGCAAACACTTTTTTCTGAAAAACGAGGGAAATCTTACTGGAAATTAAACACAAAATTATTAGCGAATGAGGATATAATCACAGAACTGAAAAGGCAAATCGAATATTACGTGCAACTTTTTCAAATTATGCAGCAGCCGATGGAAGTTATGCAAACATGGGAAAATTTCAAATCGGGAATTGCAGCATTTTTTCAGGAAAAAGGAAAAGCACTGGCACGGGGAGCTAGGCACGAACGACGTCTTTGCGAAAATCGATTAGCTAATGCAATTTTACAAGGGAATCAAGAGGAAATTAGAGCCAGAAAAACGGAATTGAAACGGTTTGAAAACGATGAAATTGAGGCAATTTTGAGGCGGACACATAGAACGGAAGCGATAGCGGAAAATTATAGCTTAACGACTGCGAAAAAGATTGAGAAGCAGCAGGCCGAAAGCCGTTTCTTCTATTCCATTCGAAAGCAAAACGGTGAAATGGAATTCACGCCTGAGGGAATTGTGAAGGAAATTCGCGGTCAATACGAAGAGCTTTTTACTAGCAAGCAGATACAGGAAAATTGGGTCGGCGAATTCTTATCGCAAACTAGAAGAACGCTTGATGAGGACCAAAAATTGGAATTGGATCGAGATATTTCGAAAGAGGAAATTTTGAAGGCAATTGAGCAAACTCAGGGGCAGAAAACTCCTGGAAAAGATGGGATCCCAATCGAATTTTACAAAATGTTCAAAAATGAGCTCGCGGACATCTTGCAACGAACTTTCCATGCTAGTTTTCAAATGAATGAGCTTACAAAAAGCATGTATTTCGGTGTTTTTAGTCTTTTGTATAAAGGCAAAGGAAGCCGAGAGGACCGTAGTAATTGGAGGCCCCTGAGTATGCTCAATTTAGATTATAAAATTTTGGCAAAAGTTTTGTCTAATCGGTTTAAGATGATCATGCAAGACCTAGTGCACACAGATCAAACTTGTGGGGTCAAAGGCCGAGATATCAGGGACTCTGTGCTAAACTTAGTCTGGACCTTGGAATACTTGCAGTTCACGGGAAAAACAGGAATCTTTGTATCAGTGGACCAGATGTCGGCCTTTGACCTAGTAGAGTGGAATTTTATGGAAAAAGCGTTAAAACATTTCGGTTTTGGGGAAAATTTTTTAAAATGGATTAAGATTATATACAAAAAGGGCAAAGTTCAAAGTTCAGTCCTTGTCAACGGACACATTTCGGAATCTTTCAAATTGGAGAGAGGGGTACGCCAGGGGTGTCCCCTCTCCCCTCTTCTGTATGTACTGAGTAACGAAATACTTTTAAATTATATACGAGCAAAGCAAAATGTAAGAGGAGTAATTATCGAAAATGCGGAATTCAAGGTAGCGGCCTATGCAGATGACGCAAATTTCATTCTTAGGGATTCAGAATCAGTCAAGAATGTAATGCAAATTTACGAAAACTATGAAAAGGCGTCAGGAGCAATCCTGAAAACTCAAAAAACAAGCATTATGCCAATCCGAACTCAAATTCCACCAGAATGGGAAATTTTTAGAAAACAAAACTGCAAAGTTTTTGGAATTAACATCAACGAAAATGGGGTAAACGGAGCCGAGCTAGAAATTTTGACACTCAAAATCGCGGAAGATATTAGAAATGCGGCTCCTCCGAGTCAAAGCTCGTATTACTCTCGGGTCACAGCATTAATGACTTACTTTTTATCGAAATTTTGGTATCAATCTTGGTTTTCTAGCCCGGCTCCGGATGCCATCGAGTGGCTGACAAAAGCTGGGGAAAAATACATTTGGAATCCAGCAACCAGAAATTTGGTGGCCAGGAATAGGGCAGTTTTGCCAAAAACTCATGGAGGTTTTGGGCTTCCGGAAATAGAAACCAGAATTCTAGCACAAAGATTAATTTTTTTATGCCGCAGGAGGTTGGGCGCAACTCAAAAATGGCATATAACTTTCGACTTTTTCCGAAACGCAGCCAGGGCCAGGCAAGGCCCAGAAGTGCCCAAATTTTTTATAGAATTAAGGAAAGCAGAAAGAAAATTACCACTTAATTTCACGCCTATGGGAATACTTTTTAACGGAAAAATCACAGATTTTAGTTCTTTAAAACTTAGACATTTTTATAATGAATTAGTTGTTATGAGACATGTGAGATTTTTACGCCCAGTTGAGCAAAAGTGGGAGGAGATTTTCGAAAATGAAATTCTCTGGCCTCCAATTTGGAGGAATTTAAAGACTAAATTTGTGTCGGGAAAATCAAGAAATGTACATCTACGTTTAATACACAGGTCTATTTTCACTAATACTAGAATTGTTAATGTCGATGAAACTAGTGATGAGTATTGTGACCTCTGTAAAGATCTCATTAATGAGTATCACGATGATAATTATGTACATTGTTTTGCAGATTGCCATGCATGCCTTGACGTCTGGAGTGCGGTCTCTTGGATCATGGACGAAATCATTGCCAATTTGCCGGCGGATGAGCGAAATTGGGCATTACCGGTTTTCGGGTTGATGCACCAGACCAAACCCAAAATCCTGGGGGCGGCCCTGCCAAATTTACGGAAATTGGAGCCGGCGGCAAATCTTCTGATCCAGGAGGCCCACGGGGCAATCTGGCGGTCGAGGGAAAAATATAAGAAGAAAGGGATCTACGTCAATCCGAAGGAACTCTTGCTCAAGTCCCTAAAAACTTTGCGAGAAAATGCAAAACGAACCCTGGACCCCCGGATTGTCCGAACCAGACTGATGGGCGTGTATGGAATCTTCACTGATGACTTCCGAATTAAATCCATAGAATAATGTGCTTTGTGAACTACATTTGTGACTTCTTATGGTATTTGTACACTGTATGCGATTTTGTAACGGGAGGGTTGTTGTATGGGTAGGTCTAGTTAGGTAGATGAGAAACCACTGAGAAAATAGTTTCCTAGATCAAAAATAATGGCAAAATTGCCATTTTAAGAAATGTTCATTTTTAACTGTAAGTGGCAATTAGATTGCCAAATACAATCAAAGATGATGCCCTTGATGGCGGTAGTGGAGAGAGAAGAAATTCCTTCTCAATCCTCCGTCAAAAAGGACTTTGAAATTCAAAATTTTTGTCTCACTTATAAGCAGCTTTTGCAACATCAGCTGCTTGATGTGCATTTTGACATTTTTCAGTTCCCAAAGAGTTTTAGGGTCTGGCATGTTCTAATCAAGGGAGCGAAGAGCCTTGCGAATTGCCACAAAAATGAGATCTTAACATCTCCAAAATTCGCTAGGAATCGCGAGATTTCAGGTCCTGGCTTTGCCCACTTCTTGACAGAAACAGACCCTTAGCAGCTAAGAGCGCAAAATAGAATATAACCCAAGCTTGTGTGGAAGGCTAGATTGACCCTATACGATTGATGCTGCAGGTCTACAGTAGCTATATATACATTAGAGAGATCTGTAAGAAAACTGAGAGAAAGACAGGAGGTTTTGCAAGAAATTAGATAACCAACCGATTTTTACCAAAATTGAGCAGAGATTAGGGAAATGGAAATTAAACTGTATAAACTGTACTTTTTACTTGATTATTGTAATTATCGTATTATGTGGTCCTTTATAACCCAGTTTTTTGGTAACAGTATGTAGTATTATTGTATTTATAATAAAATAGTAAGAGTCCATTTGATTCAGGTATCGATATATCTGCGTCATTTGATCGTAAAACTCAAAGTGTCCGACCCTCGTCTCCGATCCTAGCTACTAGGCGCCGATGGGGGAAGGACTAAATCCAGCGAACCCGGCTGACCCCACTTCGGGGCAGCCGGATGCGGGTCCGGCCCAACCGGAAGATCAAAATTCGACGGATGAAACTCTTCGCGAGCAGTTGGAGGCTGAGCAGCAAAATAAACTTTTCTTGAAAAAGGTTGGCTATGTCCGGTTGGACGACGAACTTTTCCAAAAACGGGATTCTGAACTTGCGCAGCTTTTGGTGGACGGTAATCCCCCTGAGTTGAGGCCTTTGACGATGCGGCGTTCCGGCAGAAGCATGGTTCTGACTTTTTCTTCGAACGAAATTCGGGAACAAGCGGTTTTGCGGAAGCTAAAATTGGGATCCCTGCAGGCGACGGTGGAGAGGCCCCTTGAGGAACTGGGAGTCCCAAGACCTAGGCGGGTGCTAGTTAAGCTAAAGGGGATCCCGGAGATGGATACGGATGAATATGTGGTTAATTGGTTGAAGGGGTTAGGCTTCCCCCCTTGCTCGGAAATCTGGTGGTCGGAATACGGGGAGACCAAAATAAGGGATGGTAGGCGCCTGGTTTGGCTAGCGGTCCCCAGGGAGTCTAAGGTTCCTGGGTTTATAAGGTACCCTTGCCAGTTCGCTAGGAGGGTCCTTAAGATTCACGTGTGGTATAAGGGTTCTTTAGATTGGTGTCGGAGGTGCTTGAAAGAGGGCCATTGGCACCGGGATTGTCCGGAGAAACGGCAGGATGGAGGTCCCCAGTCCGGTAGAAGGTGGGAAACAGTAGCGCCGGGTGAGAGGCCGGTGAAACCGGTAGAGCAGCAGGTGGCTAAGGAGGTCCCGGAACTGGAAACCGGAATGGATTGGGTCAAGGAGGTGGAATCCAGTGAGGCTTCGGCAGCTAAATCGGACACTGTGAATCCTGAGGCGAAGAAGTGGAGCTCGGTCAGGGAAACCTGGGATAAGGAGTTCCGGTCCTATGGGCAAAACGTCACGCCCTTCTTCAGGAAGGTCTTCGTGTTTTCGAATCATGCGTCGATAGGCTTCCAAAAGGACGGACATTCGTTTCTGACGAACGAGCATTATTATTTTTGGAGGAGAGCCAAACTTTTCGACAATAAGGAGGCAGCAAAGGCCATTCTCGATTCGGATGATCCTGTACGCGTCAAGGCAATGGGCCATAACATCCTGGGTCCCCTGAATAAGACCGACGAGTGGGATTCTTCGGAACGGTTCAAGGCTATGTGGGACGGCATCGAAGCTAAATTTCTGCAAAATAAAGAAGCCAGGACTGAACTGATTAAGACTGAAGGAACTAGGTTGGTGGAGTGCAATGGAAATCCAAGGGACGTTTGGGGATGCGGCCTGAAATTGGAAGACCCTAGAGTGGCGGACTTCTCGAAGTGGACGTCGGAGAATGTTTTGGGGAATATGCTGACCCAGTTGAGACAGTACATTCTGAGCGATAAGAGATTTGAGGCGGAGGTTCAGCAAGTTCGGAGCCAATCTAGACAACAGGGCACAGCCAACAAGAAGCCAAAATTTAACTAAAGGACGTTTTGTTTCTCTTTCTTTATGTATACTAGAAATTGCTTCTCCTTTGCAACTTTTAATGTTGCAGGCATTAATTCGTTAGCCAAAATTGAACAAATTTATCTATTTTCGATTCCTTTCCAAATTGTTTTTCTACAGGAGACAAATTTGAAGCAAAATCATTGGACTAAAGATTTCGACAACATTTTTGAACAAAAGTTTTTGACCTTTCATTCATTTTCAACAAAGGAAAAAGGAGAAGGAATTTCAATCTTAATTAATAGAGATTTTGTTGGTACTAGTTTTGCGAAGTTCTATGAATTTTCTGGTAGAGCATTAGGAATTGAGACAAGAATTGGAGATAAATTGTTAAAGTTCATTAATGTATATGCTCCAGCTACTCCCGAAATTCGGCCAAAGTTTTTCAGAACCTTATCTCACAACTTGAGGAATCGATTAGCTTGCGACACTGCAATTCTTGCAGGGGATTTCAACTTCGTGGAATCACTACAATTGGATAGATTTTCTTTTCATAACGAAAGGTCAACTCTTTTCGCAGCACAAAGAGGGAATACTGAATTCCAAGTTTTGAAAAGTTTGGGAAACTTTAACGATGTATTCCGGTCTCTCTTCCCGGGGGGTAGGGATTTCTCGTTCTTCTCAAGTGCCTGGGGTACAAGAACTCGAATTGACAGGATCTATGCGTATGAAAATTGTGCAAATTCGTGTGCTAAAATTGACCACAAACCACTGTCCTTTTCGGATCATAGCGCTGTTTGCGCACATTTTGACTCAGGGATCCTATATCAAAATAGAGGAAAGTCCTATTGGAAAATGAACACTTCACTTTTTGGGAACCAGGCACTGGTAGAGGAGTTGGAAGTCATTCTAGACTACTACACTGAAACTTTTAGACTTTTTCAGAACCCCTTTCAAATCTTGAAAAGGTGGTAGAAATTAAAGTCGGATGTTCAAGAACTTTTTCAAAGGCATGGGAGGATAAATTCGAAAACTAAAAAACGGCAGTGGTCGGTTCTGGACAATAATCTGGCAAACGCCATTCTTTCCGGGGATAGAGACCGGATCAAATTTGCTAAAGCTGAGCTTAAGAAATTTGAAATTAATGAAATTGAAATAATTTTAAGAAGAGCTCACAGGTCTGACGAGCTTGCTGATCGATTTACTTTGAAAACAGCCAAGTTGCTTGAAAAACAATCAGCGGAAAAAAAGTTTTTTCACTCTATTAGAAAATCGAATGGTGATATCGAAACCGATTGCGCAGAAATTGTAAGTGAAATAAAGTCGCAGTACGAAAATTTGTTTAGTAGTACCGGAATTAACGTTCGAACAGCTGAAGATTTCTTGGCAAAAACAAATGTTTCATTAACCGGTGTAACAGCAAATCAGCTTGAGGGTCCGATTTCAGAGGAAGAAATTGATCTTGCAATTCGCACGATTCAGGACAAGAAAACTCCTGGGAGTGACGGCATTCCTATTGAATTTTATAAATTTTCCAAAGAAAAGATAGCACCCATTTTAAAAAGCGTTTTTAGTGCCTGCTTTGAATTGAATCGTTTACCGGGGGAAATGTATTATGGTATAATCTCGCAACTTTTTAAGGGAAAAGGGGATAGAAGGGATCGGTCAAATTGGCGTCCCTTGAGTATGCTCAATTTAGACTATAAAATTTTGGCGAAAATTTTGACAAATCGGTTAAAAGAGGTTATGCATTTCCTAGTGCATCCTGACCAATCGTGCGGAGTGCAAGGTCGAGATATCAGAGATTCAGTAATGAATCTCATTCTGAGTCTCTCATATTTACACCACAAAAACCAAAAAGGAGTTTTTGTGTCGGTCGATCAAATGTCTGCTTTTGATATGATAGAATGGGATTTTCTGCAGATGACTTTGCGTCACCTTGGCTTTGGTGAAAATTTTTGCAAATGGATTGGGATAATATACAAGCAAGGTTTCGTGAAGAGTTCTGTTTTGGTAAACGGCTTTGTTTCGGAATCTTTCCAACTGCAAAAGGGGATAAGGCAAGGGTGCCCTCTATCTCCACTTCTATACGTTCTTTGTAATGAAATACTTCTAAATCACATTCGAAGTAACTCGGAAATTAGGGGTATCTCGATTGAAAACGAGGAACGCAAAGTCATCGCGTATGCTGATGATGCGAACTACTTACTGAAAGACTTTTGGTCGGCCAATAAAGTTGAAGAAACTTATGCTCTTTACGAACAAGCATCTGGTGCAAAACTGAAAATTTCTAAAACAGTCGTGATTTCGCTTGGCGCGGCTGTGCCGGATAAATGGAAAAAGTTTGAAAAAGATAAAGCCAAAGTTTTCGGAGTATTCATCGATCGAAAAGGCATCAACGAAGAAGAAGCTGAAAATAAATGTTTACAAGTAGCAGAGCGGATTAGATGTTCAAGTCCTCCTTTGAGAAGTTCACATTTTGCTAGAGTTAACGGACTCATGACTTATTTTCTTTCTGAAATTTGGTATCTTTCCTGGTTTTATGCTTTAAAGGACGATTTGATAGAAAGGATTCTAAAAACAGTGGAAGGTTATGTCTGGCATCCGTCAAAAAGGAATTTAATCTCCAGAAATCGAGCTTTTCTCCCTAAAACAGGAGGAGGAATAGGCTTGCCAGAAATCCAAAGGAGGATTTGGGCTCAAAGGCTAATTTTTGTTTGTAAGAGAAGGATCGATGAATCTCGAGTCTGGTTCAAACCTTTCGATTATTTTTATACCCAAGTGGCACTCTACCGCAGAAACTTCACTTGGTTCACAGGTCCAAGGTTTTTTGTAGAACTAAGAAAAGCTGAAGTGGCTTTGCCGCTTCAGTTTACACCCTTTGGTGTACTTTTTAATGGAAAAATTGTGGAAAAGTCGAAAATAAAATTGAAATATTTTTATGATGAACTTGTAACCTTAAAGTACTCAACATTTTTGTTGCCGGTTCAACAAAAATGGAGTGAAGAGTTTGAAGTGCACGAACTTTGGCCGAAAATTTGGAATAATGTCAAGACTAGCTTTGTATCATATTCGTCCAGAGATATACATTTAAAGTTGATGCATAGATCGCTGTTTACTAACATGAGAATTGTACGAATTGATGAGACTGAATCTGAGTTTTGTAAGTTATGTATCTTGTTAAATTACGGTTATTACGATGATACTTACGTGCACTGTTTTTCAGATTGTCATGGATGCCTCGAGGTTTGGCGAAGGGCCACCTGGGTACTGGACGCAATAATCGCCGGGCTTCCACCGGAAAAGCGGGTCTTGGCGCAACCGGTTTTCGACATCGTAAATCAAACCCAACCCAAGATGTTCGGCGCAGTCATTCCCCATCTGCGGGCGTTCGAGAAAACGGCGAATCTGGTTATCCAGGAGGTCCAGGGGGCAGTCTGGAGATCGAGACAGCGGCTGGCGCGTACGCAAAATTTCCGCGATCCGACCATATATTTCATATCCACCTTGAAGAAGCTACGCGAAAACGCAATGAAGTCACTCGATCTTCGGATGTCTCACGCCAAACTGAAAGGCATCTATGGAATCTTTAATGAAGAATTTTTAATCAAAGGAATTGAAATATGAATGAACATTGAGATGAAATGTAATATTGTTGTGATGTATGAAACGTATGATGTAGTCATTTATAAAAACCTAATTTTCTTTTTGTAAGCGTATGTAGTTTTGTGTTCTGATAGTAAATTTGTAAGAGTCCATTTGACCCCGCTCCCCCCGCCGCCCCCCCCCCCCCCCCCGCCGCCCCCCCCCCCCCCCCCCCCCCCCCCCCCCGCCCCCCCCCCCCGGCCCCCCTTTCTCCATATTCTTTTCTTTTCCCCCCCCTCATGAAATGCCAAAAAAAAAACGAAAAAAACAAAAATAAAAAATCAGAAAAGAAAAATCAATCTGTCAAAAACTTTGAAATAAAATTTGCTCCGGTTATAAGAACTTTTCGCATCGCTGTTATGGTGAAATCCCAAAATCTATCTAATTCTAACTAAGGAGGAAAGACTAATTGCCACAAAAACGAAATTAACATCACCAAAATCCTAAGAATCGCGAGATTTCAGTCCTGGCTTTGCCCACTTCTGACAGAAACAGATAGCAGCTAAGAGCGCAAATGAAATATAACTCAAGTTTGTGCTAAAGGCTAGATTGACCCTATACGATTGATGCTGCAGGTCTACAGTAGCTATATATACGTTAGAGAATCTTGAGCAAAATAGAGCAAAAATGAGGAAGTTTTGCAAGCAATGAGACAACAAAACAATTTTGCCAAAATTGAGACCTGAGATTGAGATTGAGATCAGTAGCTATAACATGTATTTTTGGAACTGGTTATTGTATTTCTGAAATCATGTAGTCATTTATAACACGGTATTGGTTTTTTGTATGCATATTATTGTTTATTTAATAAATTAGTAAGAGTCCATTTGATTCAGGTATGAATCAAATCCAGCCCTTAGCTTCGGCTTTGTGGCTTGGCCTTTTTGTAAATGTCCTGGCTCTCGCAGCCGGGACTACAATTTCAAAAGGAAAATGCTGTGAAATGTTGCTGTGACTATGTTTGTTAATTTAGTTACTAACTTCGTTTTCTGTTTTAGGAGGTCCCCGCTGCTGGTTGATGCATTCCCGTGGAAAAGCAGGTCAGGAGGAATGCCGTTTGGAGAAATTTCAGTCAAGATGAAATGTCCAAATGAAAATGTGGATGCAAATTTCAGGTCCATGCCGCAGACGTGGGAGACCGCCTGCAAGCGCAGGCGAGTTTTTGTGTTCGGTTCAAAAAATTTGTACTTAGCACAAATGGAGGTCCATTTTGCCCACCTAGAGCCAAAATTTCGAAATTTTCAAAATTTTCTAAAACTCGAAATTCGGGTTCCACTGGGGTCCGCTTGGTACCAAATTACACAGCGGCATGAAATGGTGCCGTGGCAGTCTCAGTTTGGCAAAAATGCCAAAAACCGATGGGAATTGTGTCAAATTTGTTCCCAAACAATGAGAGGTCGGGGGAGTATTTGCTATAGGCACTGAATAGCCTTGCGAATTGCCACCAAAATGAAATCTTAAGATCGATTCCAGACCGTCCCACGCAAAAGTTATCAGGTCCGCGCTTTGCCTGGTTCTTGACGCGAACAGACCCTGAGCAGCTAATAGCGCAAAAGTGACTTATAAGCAAATGCTGCGCTGAGTAACCGGTTTTAACCCATTTGATTCTCTCTCAAGTGGTTAAAGCCTCAAGCGAACAATAGCAATACAGCAACTGCCGACGGAGTAACCAGGCGAAGAAACATCATCATCATCATTTTTGGCTGACCCAGATTTGGGCCAGCCAAGATCTTTCCTGCTTTTTCCAAACCCCATACCCGATCCGAGTTCTCGGCGGTAGTATGGGGGGCGGACTTTTTCCTGGGGACCCGGCTGATCCCCGTTCGGGGCAGCCGGGTGGGGACCCTGCCCATCCGGGCGAACAAATTTTGGAAAATTTGGGAAATTCAGGAACTGACAATTCGACACCGGAGGGTGATCAAACTTTGAATGAACAGTTGGAAGCTGAGAAACTTAACAAACTTTTTGTGAAAAAACTGGGATATTTACGTTTGAACGACGAAATGGCTGCGAAAAAGGATTACGAACTCGCGCAATTGATTTTTGATGGAAATTCGGCTGAAATTCGTCCCCGCACCATGAAACGGGCGGGGAAAAGTCTGGTCTTGACATTCGAATCGGAAACCGCTAGGAACGTCGCACTCGAGAGGAAAATTAAGCTCGGATACCAACTTTTCGCTATCGAGAAACCTTGGGAAGAAACTGGCTTGGTTCGGCCGCGGCGTGTCCTGGTTAAGATCAAAGGGATCCCCGAGGTCGACACGAATGAGTACGTGAGTAGTTGGTTAAAAGGCATGGGGTTCCAGCTAGGATCGGACATTGAATGGACGGAATACGGCACAACAGGGATTAGAGACGGTCGGCGAAGCGTTTGGGTTATAGCGGGAAAGGACTCGAAAATCCCAGGGTTTGCCCAGTATCCCTGCCAATACAACAAGCGACTCCTCAAGGTCCATTTATGGTATAGGGGGTCCTCAGATTGGTGTCGGCGGTGTCTGAGAGAGGGCCACTGGCACAGAGACTGTCCAGATCGGTTTAAGCAGCAGGAGGCACGGCCAAACCGAGGTTGGGAAAAGCAGGCCCCCACGTTCACTACCCCTCCGGAAAGCGTCAGTGGGGAACCGGGGGCATCCGAGACGAATATGGATTGGTCACTCGAGACGGAGGAACAGTTGAGATTAATCGGCGAAGAAGGACAGGCAATTCCGGCTTCGGAAAAGTGGACCCAGATCCTAAACGCTTGGGAGACTCACTTTCGGCAATACGGACACAAGGTCACCCCCTTTTTCACGAAAAAGTTCGCTTTCTCAAATCACGCCCCTTATGGCTTCACGGAAGAGAATATCAAGTACCTAACTAATGAACATTACTATTTCTATAAGAAAGCGACTTTTTTCAAGAAAGAGGGGGATGCCAAAACGGTCCTGGACACGCCTGACCCTGGGATGGTGAAGAAGTTCAGCCACACGATTCATGGGACAGCGGAGCAGGAGGCGAAATGGACGTCGGCGGTGCGCTACGAGACGATGTGGACCGGACTTACGAACAAATTTGCGCAGAATCCCGATGCCCGGAAAGCCCTTTTCGCAACGGAGGGAACCCGGCTCGTGGAGTGCAACGGCAATCCGCGAGATGCGTGGGGATGCGGCCTGTATCTGGAAGATCTGAGAGCGGCGGATTGTACCAAATGGAAAGCCCGAAACGTACTGGGAGACATGCTCACCCAGCTGCGTCAACACATGCTGAAGGATGAACGCTACAAGGCTGAGATCGACGAAATCAGAGAGGCGCGGAAAAGATCCCATGAGCGGCCGGACGACTCCAACAAGAAACCAAGATCAGACTAAAGGACGTTTCGTTTCTTTTCTAAATTTGTTTCGAAATGGAAAATGAAAATTCCTTCTCCTTAGCAACATTAAATGTTGCCGGAATTTCGTCTAGATTAAAATTGGAACAAATTTTCATATTCGCCTTGAATTTTCAAATTATCTACCTACAAGAAACAAATTTGAGAAGAGATAATTGGTCTCAAGAATTTGACAAAATTTTCGAGGAAAAATTTAGAGTTTTTCACTCATACTCGACGAAGGATAAAGGAGAAGGAGTTTCCATACTGTGCAATAGGAATTTAGTCGGTTCAGACCTTAGTGTGTTCGCGGAAATTGAGGGACGAATGTTGGGAGTCAATTTTGTAGTTGGAGGAAAACCAGTAAAATTGATTAATATCTACGCGCCATCAAGACCGGAACTCAGACCGAACTTTTTTGAAAATTTACAGCAAACAATTAATAGAAAAATTAAGAACGAAATTGTTCTTTCCGCAGGAGATTTCAATTTCGTGGATTCCTTAGAATTAGACAGGCATTCAATACACAATGAAAGGTCAACTCTATTTTCAGCCCAGCGGGGCTCAGCAGAATTTGGAAGTTTTTGCGAAAAACATGGTTTATCTGATGTATACCGCTCTCAGGAACCAAATGGGAAAAGCTATACTTTTTATTCTTTGGCATGGGGGACCAAAACCAGACTAGACAGACTCTACTTTTCAACTTGTGCAAAAAACGCAACAAGAAAAGTGTTGCAAATTCCAGTAGCTTTTTCAGACCACCAAGCGGTGGTAGCAAACATAGAAACTTCCCTTTTTATTCAAAATCGTGGCAAATCATATTGGAAATTAAATACTAAACTTTTGCAAGACGAAGATACGATCAACGAACTAAATTTATTACTTAATTACTACTCAGAACGCTTTCAAATCAGGCAATCATCGTATGATGTGCTGCAAACTTGGCAAATTTTCAAGGAGGATTTGAAGCTTTTATTTCAAAGAAATGGGAAAATTGCCGCAAAGTTAAAGAAAAGACGTAGGCGGCATTGCGAAAATCAGCTGGCCAATGCAATCCTGAGTGGGGACCAAGAAGAAATAAAGAAATGCCGATTTGAACTGAAAACTTTTGAAAGGGAGGAAATCGAGTCGATTTTGAGACGAACTCACAGATCCGAAATTTTAGCTGATAGCTACTCTCTAACGACGGCCAAGAAAATCGAAAAACAACAGGCCGAAAACCGCTGTTTTTACTCGATTTTAAAGCAAAATGGAGAGCTGGAAACTTCAACCACAGGAATTATTTCGGAGGTACGAACGCAGTATCAGGAGCTATTTTCTAGTAAACAAATTGACCCTAGATGGGTCCAAACTTTTCTGCATCGCACGGAAGTTAAATTGCAGGACGCCCAAACACTCGACTTAGAAAGGGAAATTTCTGAGGACGAGATTTCTAAAGCAATCGATCAAATTAAAGGGGAAAAGACCCCCGGGTCAGACGGAATTCCCATTGAATTTTACAAATTTTCAAAGGCACAGATTGTGCCAATACTTTTTAAACTTTATAAGGCATGTTTTGAGCTTGAAGAATTAGCGCCGGAAATGTACTTCGGGGTTTTTAGCCTATTATATAAAGGTAAAGGAGACAGAAAGGAGCGATCTAATTGGAGGCCATTGAGTATGTTAAATTTAGATTATAAAATTTTAACAAAAATTTTGGCAAACCGAATTAAAAACGTCATGAAAAGTCTGGTACATTTGGATCAGTCTTGCGGAGTCCCGGGTAGGGACATACGGGACTCTGTATTAACTTTGATATTAAGTTTAAACTTTCTGGATTTCAATGGACAAAGCGGAGTTTTTCTCTCAGTTGACCAGATGTCCGCATTCGACATGATCGAATGGGATTTCATGAAACTAGCCCTAGAGCATTTCGGTTTTGGGCCAAATTTCGTAAATTGGATCAGAATTTTGTACAAACCAGGGAAAGTTAAGAGCTCAGTGCTCGTAAATGGCTTCCTTTCTGCCCCCTTTAACCTGGAACGAGGAATCAGACAGGGATGCTCACTTTCCCCTCTTCTATACGTTTTATGCAACGAAATCTTACTGAATTTCATTCGGAGGGAAACTAGAGTAAAGGGGATTACGGTAGCGACAGAAGAACGAAAAGTGGTCGCATATGCCGATGATGCGAATTTTACGGTTCAAGATTTTAAATCAGCAGATGAAATTATCAAAATTTATGAGAATTATGAGAAAGCCTCCGGGGCTGTTATAAAAAATCAAAAAACAGCTGTAATTCCGATTGGATTAGATCCACCACTAGAGTGGCACACTTTTGTGAAACAAAGTTGCAAAGTTTTTGGGGTACAAATTGACAGGACAGGAATTGATGAGCAAAATTTAGAGATTCAAATTCTGCAGATTGCAGAAGAAATGAAAAACGCCTTTCCTCCAAAAGGTACCTCCTATTATGCAAGAGTGACAGCTTTAATGACTTATTTTTTGTCAAAACTTTGGTACCAAACTTGGTTTTGCAGCCCTCCACCAGACGCTTTGGAAAGGGCGATGAAATGTGCAGAAACCTATATTTGGAATCCAGCAACTAGAAATCTGATTGCTCGGAAAAAGGCAGTTTTACCTAAAACTTTTGGAGGAATAGGCCTTCCTGAAATTGAAACAAGAATCGCTTCACAAAGACTTATCTTTTTATGTAAAAAGAGACTAGGAGAAACACAGAGATGGCACAGAATTTTTGATTTTTTCCGGAACCAGGGGCTAGGTAGAAACAGCCCAAAATACCCGAAATTCTTCAACGAACTAAGGAAAGCAGAAAGAAAATTGCCCATGTTTTTTACCCCACAGGGGGTGTTTTTTAATGGGAAATTTGTAAATTCTGATGCATTAAAATTACGACACATTTATGCGGAACTAATCAGTATAAAGTATGTGCAGTATTTGAGACCGGTGGAACAGAAATGGGAGGAAAATTTTGAAAATGAAATTTTGTGGCCAAAAATATGGCAAAACTTAAAAACGAAATTCGTAACTGGGCGATCGAGAAATGTTCATTTGAGGCTTGTGCACCGGTCTTTGTTTACGAATACCCGAATTGTTAATATTGATGAAACTGAGGATGAATATTGCATATTATGTAAAGAGTTATATAACGAATATTATGACGACACTTATATCCACTGTTTTTCAGGATGCCGTGCGGGCCTGGACGCCTGGAACATGGGGACCTGGATCATAGATGAAATCATTCGAAATCTGCCGCTGGAAGACCAAATCAAAGCCCAACCAGTTTTTGGGCTCGCTTTCCAAACCCTGCCGAAAATGCTGGGAGCAGCTCTCCCCGGCCTGCGAAAACTGGAGCCAGCGGTCAATTTCATGATCCAGGAAACCCATGGGGCAATCTGGAGGTCAAGGGAACGCTATAAGAAGAAAGGACACTTCAAAAATCCAAAGGACTACCTACTGGAATCAGTCAAAACTCTTAGAGAAAATGCGAAGAAAGCCCTGGACCCCCGGATTGTCCAACGAAGGCTGAAGGGCCCCCACGGAATCTTTGACAATAATTTTCTGATAAAAGGAATCGAAACATAATTTGAACTATATATATTTGTGACTTTTACTGCTTTTGATATATTGTATGCGATTTTCGTATTGGGAGGGTTGTTGTATGGGTAGCTAGTTAGCTAGATTAGAGAAGAATTGAGGTTAGAGAAGATTAGTTTAGAGAGGAAGTGAGAAAACAATCTCCCTGTTCAAAAATAATGGCAAAATTGCCATTTTAAAGAAATGTTCATTTTTAACCGTAGACAGCAAATATTTTGCCAAATACGATCAAAAATGATGTCCTTGATGGCGGTAGTGGAAAGGGAAGAAATTTCTTCCCAATCCTCCGTCAAAAAGGACTTTGAAATTGAAAATTTTGCTCCGGCTTATAAGCAACTTTTGCAGCATCAGCTGCTTGATGTGCGTTTTGACATTTTTAAGTTCCCAAAGATTCTTAGGGTCTAGGATGTTCTAACTAAGGGAGCGAAGAGACTCGCGAATTGCCACAAAAACGAAATCTTAACATCACCAAAATTCGCTAAGAATCGCGAGATTTCAGGTCCTGGCTTTGCCCACTTCTTGACAGAAACAGACCCTTAGCAGCTAAGAGCGCAAATGAGAATATAACTCAAGTTTGTGCTAAAGGCTAGATTGACCCTATACGATTGATGCTGCAGGTCTACAGTAGCTATATATACGTTAGAGAGATCTTGAGCAAAATAGAGCAAAAATGAAGTTTTGCAAGCAATGAGACAACCAAAACAATTTTGCCAAAATTGAGACCTGAGATTGAGATTGAGATCAGTAGCTATAACATGTATTTTTGGAACTGGTTATTGTATTTCTGAAATCATGTAGTCATTTATAACACGGTATTGGTTTTTTGTATGCATATTATTGTTTATTTAATAAATTAGTAAGAGTCCATTTGATTCAGGTATGAATCAAATCCAGCCCTTAGCTTCGGCTTTGTGGCTTGGCCTTTTTGTAAATGTCCTGGCTCTCGCAGCCGGGACTACAATTTCAAAAGGAAAATGCTGTGAAATGTTGCTGTGACTATGTTTGTTAATTTAGTTACTAACTTCGTTTTCTGTTTTAGGAGGTCCCCGCTGCTGGTTGATGCATTCCCGTGGAAAAGCAGGTCAGGAGGAATGCCGTTTGGAGAAATTTCAGTCAAGATGAAATGTCCAAATGAAAATGTGGATGCAAATTTCAGGTCCATGCCGCAGACGTGGGAGACCGCCTGCAAGCGCAGGCGAGTTTTTGTGTTCGGTTCAAAAAATTTGTACTTAGCACAAATGGAGGTCCATTTTGCCCACCTAGAGCCAAAATTTCGAAATTTTCAAAATTTTCTAAAACTCGAAATTCGGGTTCCACTGGGGTCCGCTTGGTACCAAATTACACAGCGGCATGGAATGGTGCCGTCGGCAGTCTCAGTTTGGCAAAAATGCCCAAAAACCGATGGGAATTGTGTCAAATTTGTTCCCAAACAATGAGAGGTCGGGGGAGTATTTGCTATAGGCACTGAATAGCCTTGCGAATTGCCACCAAAATGAAATCTTAAGATCGATTCCAGACCGTCCCACGCAAAAGTTATCAGGTCCGCGCTTTGCCTGGTTCTTGACGCGAACAGACCCTGAGCAGCTAATAGCGCAAAAGTGACTTATAAGCAAATGCTGCGCTGAGTAACCGGTTTTAACCCATTTGATTCTCTCTCAAGTGGTTAAAGCCTCAAGCGAACAATAGCAATACAGCAACTGCCGACGGAGTAACCAGGCGAAGAAACATCATCATCATCATTTTTGGCTGACCCAGATTTGGGCCAGCCAAGATCTTTCCTGCTTTTTCCAAACCCCATACCCGATCCGAGTTCTCGGCGGTAGTATGGGGGGCGGACTTTTTCCTGGGGACCCGGCTGATCCCCGTTCGGGGCAGCCGGGTGGGGACCCTGCCCATCCGGGCGAACAAATTTTGGAAAATTTGGGAAATTCGGGAACTGACAATTCGACACCGGAGGGTGATCAAACTTTGAATGAACAATTGGAAGCTGAGAAACTTAACAAACTTTTTGTGAAAAAACTGGGATATTTACGTTTGAATGACGAAATGGCTGCGAAAAAGGATTACGAACTCGCGCAATTGATTTTTGATGGAAATTCGGCTGAAATTCGTCCCCGCACCATGAAACGGGCGGGGAAAAGTCTGGTCTTGACATTCGAATCGGAAACCGCTAGGAACGTCGCACTCGACAGGAAAATTAAGCTCGGATACCAACTTTTCGCTATCGAGAAACCTTGGGAAGAAACTGGCTTGGTTCGGCCGCGGCGTGTCCTGGTTAAGATCAAAGGGATCCCCGAGGTCGACACGAATGAGTACGTGAGTAGCTGGTTAAAAGGCATGGGGTTCCAGCTAGGATCGGACATTGAATGGACGGAGTACGGCACAACAGGGATTAGAGACGGTCGGCGAAGCGTTTGGGTTATAGCGGGAAAGGACTCGAAAATCCCAGGGTTTGCCCAGTATCCTTGCCAATACAACAAGCGACTCCTCAAGGTCCATTTATGGTATAGGGGGTCCTCAGATTGGTGTCGGCGGTGTCTGAGAGAGGGCCACTGGCACAGAGACTGTCCAGATCGGTTTAAGCAGCAGGAGGCGCGGCCAAACCGAGGTTGGGAAAAGCAGGCCCCCACGTTCACTACCCCTCCGGAGAGCGTCAGTGGGGAACCGGGGGCATCCGAGACGAATATGGATTGGTCACTCGAGACGGAGGAACAGTTGAGATTAATCGGCGAAGAAGGACAGGCAGTTCCGGCCTCGGAAAAGTGGACCCAGATCCTAAACGCTTGGGAGACTCACTTTCGGCAATACGGACACAAGGTCACCCCCTTTTTCACAAAAAAGTTCGCTTTCTCAAATCACGCCCCTTATGGCTTCACGGAAGAGAATATCAAGTATCTAACTAATGAACATTACTACTTCTATAAGAAAGCGACTTTTTTCAAGAAAGAGGGGGATGCCAAAACGGTCCTGGACACGCCTGAGCCAGGGATGGTGAAGAAGTTCAGCCACACGATTCATGGGACAGCGGAGCAGGAGGCGAAATGGACGTCGGCGGTGCGTTACGAGACGATGTGGGCCGGACTTACGAACAAATTTGCGCAGAATCCCGATGCCCGGAAAGCCCTTTTCGCGACGGAGGGAACCCGGCTCGTGGAGTGCAACGGCAATCCGCGAGATTCGTGGGGATGCGGCCTGTATCTGGAAGATCTGAGAGCGGCGGATTGTACCAAATGGAAAGCCCGAAACGTACTGGGAGACATGCTCACCCAGCTGCGTCAACACATGCTGAAGGACGAACGCTACAAGGCTGAGATCGACGAAATCAGAGAGGCGCGGAAACGATCCCATGAGCGGCCGGACGACTCCAACAAGAAACCAAGATCAGACTAAAGGACGTTTCGTTTCTTTTCTAAATTTGTTTCGAAATGGAAAATGAAAATTCCTTCTCCTTAGCAACATTAAATGTTGCCGGAATTTCGTCTAGATTCAAATTGGAACAAATTTTCATATTCGCCTTGAATTTTCAAATTATCTACCTACAAGAAACAAATTTGAGAAGAGATAATTGGTCTCAAGAATTTGACAAAATTTTCGAGGAAAAATTTAGAGTTTTTCACTCATACTCGACGAAGGATAAAGGAGAAGGAGTTTCCATACTGTGCAATAGGAATTTAGTCGGTTCAGACTTTAGTGTGTTCGCGGAAATTGAGGGACGAATGTTGGGAGTCAATTTTTTAGTTGGAGGGAAACCAATAAAATTGATTAATATCTACGCGCCATCAAGACCAGAACTCAGACCAAACTTTTTTGAAAATTTACAGCAGACAATTAATAGAAAAATTAACAACGAAATTGTTCTTTCCGCAGGAGATTTCAATTTCGTGGATTCCTTAGAATTAGACAGGCATTCAATACACAATGAAAGGTCAACTCTATTTTCAGCCCAGCGGGGCTCAGCAGAATTTGGAAGTTTTTGCGAAAAACATGGTTTATCTGATGTATACCGCTCTCAGGAACCAAATGGGAAAAGCTATACTTTTTATTCTTTGGCATGGGGGACCAAAACCAGACTAGACAGACTCTACTTTTCAACTTGTGCAAAAAACGCAACAAGAAAAGTGTTGCAAATTCCAGTAGCTTTTTCAGACCACCAAGCGGTGGTAGCAAACATAGAAACTTCCCTTTTTATTCAAAATCGTGGCAAATCATATTGGAAATTAAATACTAAACTTTTGCAAGACGAAGATACGATCAACGAACTAAATTTATTACTTAATTACTACTCAGAACGCTTTCAAATCAGGCAATCATCGTATGATGTGCTGCAAACTTGGCAAATTTTCAAGGAGGATTTGAAGCTTTTATTTCAAAGAAATGGGAAAATTGCCGCAAAGTTAAAGAAAAGACGTAGGCGGCATTGCGAAAATCAGCTGGCCAATGCAATCCTGAGTGGGGACCAAGAAGAAATAAAGAAATGCCGATTTGAACTGAAAACTTTTGAAAGGGACGAAATCGAGTCGATTTTGAGACGAACTCACAGATCCGAAATCTTAGCTGATAGCTACTCTCTAACGACGGCCAAGAAAATCGAAAAACAACAGGCCGAAAATCGCTATTTTTACTCGATTTTAAAGCAAAATGGAGAGCTGGAAACTTCAACCACAGGAATTATCTCGGAGGTACGAACGCAGTATCAGGAGCTATTTTCTAGTAAACAAATTGACCCTAGGTGGGTCCAAACTTTTCTGCATCGAACGGAAGTTAAATTGCAGGACGCCCAAACACTCGACTTAGAAAGGGAAATTTCTGAGGACGAGATTTCTAAAGCAATCGATCAAATTAAAGGGGAAAAGACCCCCGGGTCAGACGGAATTCCCATTGAATTTAACAAACTTTCAAAGGCACAGATTGTGCCAATACTTTTTAAAGTTTATAAGGCATGTTTTGAGCTTGAAGAATTAGCGCCGGAAATGTATTTCGGGATTTTCAGCTTATTATATAAGGGTAAAGGAGACAGAAAGGAGCGATCTAATTGGAGGCCATTGAGTATGTTAAATTTGGATTATAAAATTTTAACAAAAATTTTGGCAAACCGAATTAAAAACGTCATGAAAAGTTTGGTACATTTGGATCAATCTTGCGGAGTCCCGGGTAGGGACATACGGGACTCTGTATTAACTTTGATATTAAGTTTAAACTTTCTGGATTTCAATGGACAAAGCGGAGTTTTTCTCTCAGTGGACCAGATGTCCGCATTCGACATGATCGAATGGGATTTCATGAAACTAGCCCTGGAGCATTTCGGTTTTGGGTCAAATTTCGTAAATTGGATCAAAATTTTGTACAAACCAGGAAAAGTTAAGAGCTCAGTGCTCGTAAATGGCTTCCTTTCTGCCCCCTTTAACCTGGAACGGGGAATCAGACAGGGATGCTCACTTTCCCCTCTTCTATACGTTTTATGCAACGAAATCTTACTGAATTTCATTCGGAGGGAAGCTAGAGTAAAGGGGATTACGGTAGCGACAGAAGAACAAAAAGTGGTCGCATATGCCGATGATGCGAATTTTACGGTTCAAGATTTTAAATCAGCAGATGAAATTATCAAAATTTATGAGAATTATGAGAAAGCCTCCGGGGCTGTTATAAAAAATCAAAAAACAGCTGTAATTCCGATTGGATTAGATCCACCACTAGAGTGGCACACTTTTGTGAAACAAAGTTGCAAAGTTTTTGGGGTACAAATTGACAGGACAGGAATTGATGAGCAAAATTTAGAGATTCAAATTCTGCAGATTGCAGAAGAAATGAAAAACGCCTTTCCTCCAAAAGGTACCTCCTATTATGCAAGAGTGACAGCTTTAATGACTTATTTTTTGTCAAAACTTTGGTACCAAACTTGGTTTTGCAGCCCTCCACCAGACGCTTTGGAAAGGGCGATGAAATGTGCAGAAACCTATATTTGGAATCCAGCAACTAGAAATCTGATTGCTCGGAAAAAGGCAGTTTTACCTAAAACTTTTGGAGGAATAGGCCTTCCTGAAATTGAAACAAGAATCGCTTCACAAAGACTTATCTTTTTATGTAAAAAGAGACTAGGAGAAACACAGAGATGGCACAGAATTTTTGATTTTTTCCGGAACCAGGGGCTAGGTAGAAACAGCCCAAAATACCCGAAATTCTTCAACGAACTAAGGAAAGCAGAAAGAAAATTGCCCATGTTTTTTACCCCACAGGGGGTGTTTTTTAATGGGAAATTTGTAAATTCTGATGCATTAAAATTACGACACATTTATGCGGAACTAATCAGTATAAAGTATGTGCAGTATTTGAGACCGGTGGAACAGAAATGGGAGGAAAATTTTGAAAATGAAATTTTGTGGCCAAAAATATGGCAAAACTTAAAAACGAAATTCGTAACTGGGCGATCGAGAAATGTTCATTTGAGGCTTGTGCACCGGTCTTTGTTTACGAATACCCGAATTGTTAATATTGATGAAACTGAGGATGAATATTGCATATTATGTAAAGAGTTATATAACGAATATTATGACGACACTTATATCCACTGTTTTTCAGGATGCCGTGCGGGCCTGGACGCCTGGAACATGGGGACCTGGATCATAGATGAAATCATTCGAAATCTGCCGCTGGAAGACCAAATCAAAGCCCAACCAGTTTTTGGGCTCGCTTTCCAAACCCTGCCGAAAATGCTGGGAGCAGCTCTCCCCGGCCTGCGAAAACTGGAGCCAGCGGTCAATTTCATGATCCAGGAAACCCATGGGGCAATCTGGAGGTCAAGGGAACGCTATAAGAAGAAAGGACACTTCAAAAATCCAAAGGACTACCTACTGGAATCAGTCAAAACTCTTAGAGAAAATGCGAAGAAAGCCCTGGACCCCCGGATTGTCCAACGAAGGCTGAAGGGCCCCCACGGAATCTTTGACAATAATTTTCTGATAAAAGGAATCGAAACATAATTTGAACTATATATATTTGTGACTTTTACTGCTTTTGATATATTGTATGCGATTTTCGTATTGGGAGGGTTGTTGTATGGGTAGCTAGTTAGCTAGATTAGAGAAGAATTGAGGTTAGAGAAGATTAGTTTAGAGAGGAAGTGAGAAAACAATCTCCCTGTTCAAAAATAATGGCAAAATTGCCATTTTAAAGAAATGTTCATTTTTAACCGTAGACAGCAAATATTTTGCCAAATACGATCAAAAATGATGTCCTTGATGGCGGTAGTGGAAAGGGAAGAAATTTCTTCCCAATCCTCCGTCAAAAAGGACTTTGAAATTGAAAATTTTGCTCCGGCTTATAAGCAACTTTTGCAGCATCAGCTGCTTGATGTGCGTTTTGACATTTTTAAGTTCCCAAAGATTCTTAGGGTCTAGGATGTTCTAACTAAGGGAGCGAAGAGACTCGCGAATTGCCACAAAAACGAAATCTTAACATCACCAAAATTCGCTAAGAATCGCGAGATTTCAGGTCCTGGCTTTGCCCACTTCTTGACAGAAACAGACCCTTAGCAGCTAAGAGCGCAAATGAGAATATAACTCAAGTTTGTGCTAAAGGCTAGATTGACCCTATACGATTGATGCTGCAGGTCTACAGTAGCTATATATACGTTAGAGAGATCTTGAGCAAAATAGAGCAAAAATGAGGAAGTTTTGCAAGCAATGAGACAACCAAAACAATTTTGCCAAAATTGAGACCTGAGATTGAGATTGAGATCAGTAGCTATAACATGTATTTTTGGAACTGGTTATTGTATTTCTGAAATCATGTAGTCATTTATAACACGGTATTGGTTTTTTGTATGCATATTATTGTTTATTTAATAAATTAGTAAGAGTCCATTTGATTCAGGTATGAATCAAATCCAGCCCTTAGCTTCGGCTTTGTGGCTTGGCCTTTTTGTAAATGTCCTGGCTCTCGCAGCCGGGACTACAATTTCAAAAGGAAAATGCTGTGAAATGTTGCTGTGACTATGTTTGTTAATTTAGTTACTAACTTCTTTTTCTGTTTTAGGAGGTCCCCGCTGCTGGTTGATGCATTCCCGTGGAAAAGCAGATCAGGAGGAATGCCGTTTGGAGGAATTTCAGTCAAGATGAAATGTCCAAATGAAAATGTGGATGCAAATTTCAGGTCCATGCCGCAGACGTGGGAGACCGCCTGCAAGCGCAGGCGAGTTTTTGTGTTCGGTTCAAAAAATTTGTACTTAGCCCAAATAGAGGTCCATTTTGCCCACCTGGAGCCAAAAATTTCGAAATTTTCAAAATTGTCTGAAACTCGAAATTCGGGTTCCACTGGGGTCCGCTTGGTAAAAAACTACTCAGCGGCATGAAATGATGCCGTCGGCAGTCTCAGTTTGGCAAAAATGCCCAAAAACCGATGGGAATTGTGTCAAATTTGTTCCCAAACAAAGACAGGTCGGGGGAGTATTTGCCATAGGCACTGAATAGCTGTGCGAATTGCCACCAAAATGAAATCTTAAGATCGATTCCAGACCGTCCCATGCAAAAGTTATCAGGTCCGCGCTTTGCCTGGTTCTTGACGCGAACAGACCCTGAGCAGCTAATAGCGCAAAAGTAACTTATAAGCAAATGCTGCGCTGAGTAGCCGGTTTTAACCCATTTGATTCAGGTATGAATCAAATCCAGCCCTTAGCTTCGGCTTTGTGGCTTGGCCTTTTTGTAAATGTCCTGGCTCTCGCAGCCGGGACTACAATTTCAAAAGGAAAATGCTGTGAAATGTTGCTGTGACTAT
This sequence comes from Trissonchulus latispiculum, assembly GCA_030248195.1. Taxonomy (NCBI): domain Eukaryota; kingdom Metazoa; phylum Nematoda; class Enoplea; order Enoplida; family Ironidae; genus Trissonchulus; species Trissonchulus latispiculum. The sequence continues at coordinate 31,218 of JASAND010001946.1, read as the reverse complement.
GTTTGTTAATTTAGTTACTAACTTCTTTTTCTGTTTTAGGAGGTCCCCGCTGCTGGTTGATGCATTCCCGTGGAAAAGCAGGTCAGGAGGAATGCCGTTTGGAGAAATTTCAGTCAAGATGAAATGTCCAAATGAAAATGTGGATGCAAATTTCAGGTCCATGCCGCAGACGTGGGAGACCGCCTGCAAGCGCAGGCGAGTTTTTGTGTTCGGTTCAAAAAATTTGTACTTAGCACAAATGGAGGTCCATTTTGCCCACCTAGAGCCAAAATTTCGAAATTTTCAAAATTTTCTAAAACTCGAAATTCGGGTTCCACTGGGGTCCGCTTGGTACCAAATTACACAGCGGCATGAAATGGTGCCGTCGGCAGTCTCAGTTTGGCAAAAATGCCCAAAAACCGATGGGAATTGTGTCAAATTTGTTCCCAAACAATGAGAGGTCGGGGGAGTATTTGCTATAGGCACTGAATAGCCTTGCGAATTGCCACCAAAATGAAATCTTAAGATCGATTCCAGACCGTCCCACGCAAAAGTTATCAGGTCCGCGCTTTGCCTGGTTCTTGACGCGAACAGACCCTGAGCAGCTAATAGCGCAAAAGTGACTTATAAGCAAATGCTGCGCTGAGTAGCCGGTTTTAACCCATTTGATTCAGGTACTTGATATACCTGCGTCATTTGCGTATAACGCTAAATCGACTCAATCCAGAGTTGGGTTGAGTTGAATCTCTTTGCGTCCAAACCCCATATCCGATCCGAGTTCTCGGCGGTAATATGGGGGGAGGATTATTTGGGAATCCGGCTGATCCCCGTTCGGGGCAGCCGGATGGGGACCCTGCCCACCCGGGCGAAGAAACTTCTGGGGAAAATTCTGAGAACTCTGACGAACTTTTGAACCAGCAACTTGAAGCAGAACAGGCTCACAAACTTTTCGCGAAGAAACTTGGTTATGTGCGATTAAATTTTGAACTTTCGTCGAAACGAGATTTTGAGTTGGCCGAACTTTTGGTTGAACATAACGCACCCGAACTGAGACCTCAAACTCTCAAGCGCAACGGTCGGACCATGATTTTGACTTTTCAATCTGAGGAGGCTAGAAATACGGCGGTAGAGCAGAAACTTAAATTCGGATATCACGTCTTAGCGGTCGAGAAACCTTGGGAAGAGACAGGAATCGTCAGACCACGTCGGGTTTTGGTCAAGATCAAAGGCGTTCCCGAGATGGACTCGACGGAGCACGTCACTAAGTGGATCCAGAGCTTAGGGTTTAAGCTTGGTTCCGAGATCGAATGGTCGGAATATGGGAAGACCGGGATTCGGGATGGCCGCAGATCAGTGTGGTTAGTGGTAGGCAAGGACGTTAAAATACCGGGTTTCGCTTTGTACCCATGCGAATACGGGAAAAGGGTCCTGAAGGTACATTTCTGGTACAGGGGATCCCCGGACTGGTGCCGGCGATGCCTGCAAGAGGGACACTGGCACCGCTTTTGCCCGGAAGGAACTAGGAATCAGGAAAATCGAGGAAGAGGATGGGAGAGACCCCTTGAATCCACGTCGGCGGCGGAAAACGGTGATAAAACTCAGCCAGAAACGATGCCGGGTCAGACCATGGATTGGGCGGCCGAGGCTGCATCGGCCTCCAAGCCAAATGCTGGCCTGGACGTAGGGAAGTATCCCAAACTTTCGAAGGAAGCCGAGAAATGGAACGAGCTCCTGGTGAACTGGGAACGGGGGTTCAGGCAATTCGGCAATAAGGTCACTCCCTTTTTCACAAAAAAGTTTGCTTTTTCCAACCACGCTGACATTGGATTTATGAATGGTGGGAAGACTTATCCCACCAACGAACACTACTATTTTTGGAGGAAAGCAACTTTTTTTGAGAAGGAGGACGCGGCGGAGGAGATTTTGAAATCGACGGATCCGGTCTGGGTCAAGCGATTTGGGGGAGCCTTGCGAGGGCCACCGGAAAAGGAGGAACAGTGGCGACAATCAGAACAGTACGAGGCTATGTGGGCTAGAATTTCGATGAAATTCGCGGCGAATCTTGGTGCACGAATGGCCCTGATCGAAACGGAAGGGACGAGGCTAGTCGAATGCAATGGGATCCCGAGAGACCATTGGGGGTGCGGCCTTTCCCTCGACGACCCTGCGGCGGCGGACTGCTCTAAATGGCGAAATGCGAATACCCTCGGCAACATGCTCACCCAGCTCCGAGTCCAGCTGGTCCGCGACGAACGATATTCGGCGGAGGTCAAAGAGGCCAGAAAACGGATCAACGACCGCAGTACGCAGAATGGATCAAACAAGAAACCCAAACCGGACCACTAAAGGACGTACTAGTATTGCTAGTATTTAGTAAAGTTGTATATATTTTTTATTGAAAATGGGTTTTCAAGATTCCTTTTCCTTTGCAACAGTTAATGTTGCAGGAATTTCGTCCAGATCCAAAATTGAACAAATTTTTCATTTCGCATTGAACTTTCAAATCGTCTTTCTACAGGAAACAAATCTTAATGAACAAAATTGGTCCAAATTGTTTACGGAAATTTTCGAGGAAAAATTTAGAATCTTTCACTCCAATGCGACTGTTAAAGGAGAAGGAATCTCTATAATTTGCAGTAGAAATTTGTTAGGTTCAGGTTTCGTGAAATTTTCGGAAATTGGAGGAAGGGAGTTGGGTATTCAATTCAAAATTGGGGACAAGACAATTAGTTTAATTAATATATACGCGCCCTCTAATCCTGACGCAAGACCAATTTTCTTTAGAAAGTTGCAAACTGAGCTATCCGGCAAAGATTTAGGCGATTCGATTTTTATGGCTGGCGATTTCAATTTTATAGAATCTTTGGAATTGGATAGGTTTTCAGTTCACAATCACAGGTCAACTCTCTTCGCTGCCCAAAAAGGGAAAAACGAGTTTCAGAAAGTCAAAGACAAAATCAAAGTAACAGACGTTTACAGGCAAAAGTATCCATCACAAAAAGAGTACTCTTTTTACTCTTTGACTTGGGGTACCAAAAGTCGAATAGACAGGCTTTATTTCTCTGAAAATGCAAAAAATTGCACCAAAAACATTGACTTCAAACCCGTAACTTTTTCAGATCACTCGGTAGTTACGGCGGAGATTGAAAGTACTTTCTTTGCCGAAAAACGCGGGAAATCTTACTGGAAAATGAATACTAAACTGTTGGCGCAAGAGCGAATAATTCCTGAGCTTAGAGCGCAAGTTGAATATTACGCGCAACTCTTTCAAATCTTGCAAGCGCCCGAAGAGGTCATGCAGCAGTGGGAAATTCTTAAATTTGAAATAGCTAATTATTTCCAAGAAAAAGGAAAGGTCTTGGCAAGAGAAACAAGACAGGAGAAGCGACGATGCGAAAATTTGTTAGCAAACGCAATTTTGCAAGGCAATCGGGAAAATATTAGAATTAGAAAACGGGAACTTAAACGATTTGAAAACGAAGAAATTGAAGCAATTCTGAGGCGAACGCACAGGACCGAGGCTCTAGCGGACAATTATAGTCTTACTACGGCGAAAAAGATTGAGAAACAGCAGGCGGAAAGTAGATTTTTCTATTCTATTCGAAAGCAAAATGGCGAAAAAGAATGTACAACTGAGGGAATTTAATTAGAGAAATCCGAAATCAATATGAAGTTCTTTTCACCAGCAAACAAATTGAGGAAAATTGGGTTCAGGAGTTTTTATCGCAAACCAGAAGAAGACTGCAGGAAAATCAAAAACGAGTGCTAGATCAAGAAATTTCGAAGGAGGAAATTTTGAAAGCAATAGAGCAAATTCAGGGGCAAAAAACACCTGGTAGGGATGGAATCCCAATAGAACTTTACAAAATGTTCAAGAATGAATTTTCAGGCATTTTTCAAAAGCTTTTTCGTGCGTGTTTTCAAGCTAATGAACTCGCGGAGAGCATGTATTTTGGGGTTTTCAGCCTATTATACAAAGGAAAAGGTGACCGCGAAGAACGTAGCAATTGGCGGCCCCTGAGCATGCTCAATTTAGACTACAAAATTCTAGCTAAAGTTCTATCGAATAGGCTAAAATCAATTATGCAGGATTTGGTACACAGCGATCAGACCTGCGGGGTTAAAGGTCGAGACATCAGGGACTCTGTATTAAATTTAGTCTGGACATTAGAATATTTGAAATTCGAAAACAAGACAGGAATTTTTGTTTCAGTTGACCAGATGTCGGCCTTCGACCTCATCGAGTGGAGTTTTATGGATAAAGCACTAAGGCATTTTGGCTTTGGAGAAAATTTTTTGCAGTGGATAAAAATTATATACAAAATTGGTAAAGTTCAAAGTTCCGTTCTCGTTAATGGGCACTTATCTAAACCCTTCAAATTGGAGAGGGGGGTGCGCCAGGGGTGCCCCCTCTCCCCTCTTTTGTTTGTAATCTGCAATGAAATATTATTAAATTACATTAGAGCTAAGCAGGAAGTGCGAGGAGTTTTTGTTGAGAATGAAGAATTCAAAGTCGCTGCATACGCGGATGACGCAAACTTTATTCTCAGGGACGCAGAATCGGTTAAAAACGTAATGCAAATTTATCAAAATTATGAGAAAGCTTCAGGAGCAGTTTTGAAAACTCAAAAAACAAACATTATCCCGATTCGGACACAAATTCCGCCCGAGTGGGAAATTTACCGAAAACAAACTTGCAAAGTATTTGGGATTAATATTAATGAAAATGGGGTTAACGGAGCCGAGCTGGAAATCATGACACTCAAAATTGCGGAAGATATTCGAAATGCAACACCTCCGAGCAAAAGCTCGTATTACTCTCGGGTTACAGCTTTAATGGCATACTTTTTATCGAAATTCTGGTATCAGTCTTGGTTTTCCAGCCCGGCTCCGGATGCCATCGAATGGCTGACAAAAGCAGGGGAAAAATATATTTGGAAGCCAGCGACCAGGAATTTGGTGGCTAGAAACAGAGCGATTCTGCCAAAAACTCATGGGGGCCTTGGGCTCCCAGAAATAGAGACTAGGATTTTAGCACAAAGATTAATCTTTTTGTGCCATAGACGGCTTGGCGCAACCCAAAAGTGGCATACAATGTTCGATTTTTTCCGAAACGCGGCCAGGGCTAGACACGGCCCGGAAGTGCCCAAGTTCTTCACCGAATTAAGGAAGGCAGAAAGGAAATTGCCACTCAACTTCACACCTATGGGGATACTTTTTAACGGGAAAATTGCAAATTTTGACACTTTAAAATTAAGACATTTTTACAATGAACTGATAATTATGAGGCACATGAGATTTTTCCGCCCAGTTGAGCAGAAATGGGAGGAAACTTTCGAATACGAAATTCTGTGGCCAAGAATATGGCAAAATTTAAAAACGAAATTTGTAACTGGGAGATCGAGGAATGTTCATTTGAGACTTGTGCACCGGTCATTGTTTACAAACACTAGAATTGTTAATATTGATGAGACGGAAGATGAATATTGCTTATTATGTAAAGATTTGTATAATGAGTATCATGATGACACTTATGTTCACTGTTTTTCAGGATGCCGTGCGAGCCTGGACGCCTGGAACATGGGAACCTGGATCATCGACGAAATCGTTCGAAATCTGCCGCTGGAAGACCAAATCAAAGCCCAACCGATTTTTGGGCTCGCTTTTCAAACCATGCCAAAAATCCTGGGAGCCTCCCTCCCAGGCCTTCGAAACTTGGAGCCAGCGGTCAATTTCGTGATCCAGGAAACCCATGGGGCAATCTGGAGGTCAAGGGAACGGTATAAGAAGAAACGGCTTTTCAAAAACCCGAAGGACTATCTGCTGGAATCGATCAAAAATCTAAGAGAAAACGCGAAGAAAGCCCTGGACCCCCGGATTGTCCAACGACGGCAAAGGGCCCGCACGGAATTTTTGACAATGAATTCTTAATTAAAGGAATTGGATTGTGATTAGAATTTAATTGTGTTTTGAACTTTTGGACTTTTGTTTATGCACTGTATGCGAATTTTATGCAGGGAGGGTTGTTGTATGGGTAGCTAGTTAGAAAAAGGAAGGAAAAAGCTAATTAGGAGGATTTTGTAGAATAGATTTAAAATAGGTAAATAGGAAAAAATGGGAAAAAACCAGAGAATACGGGAAACTTTGAAAGTTCAAATAATTAGAAAAAATGTGGAAATTCCGAAAATTTAAGACAGGAAATTTTATTGATATTCCCAAGCCTGTTCGAAAATGACCGCCGGGATTTGAACCCGGGACCTCCCCGGGCCCGAAGGCCCGGGGCGCTCTACCGCTGAGCTACGGTCACGCAATGAACTGGAACAGGCCTGAAAATATTTTAAAATTAAATCAAAATTTGGAATAAATTTTTGGAGAAATGAAATTTGAAAATTCGGAAAATCAGAAGAATCATAAATAGAAAAGTTTAGTTTGAAGTTTAAGATAAACTTAAAGTTCAATAGATAAAAGAAGAAGAAGAAATCAACTAACCTTACACGTGAAATCCAGGAGGCTTCTTGGCTTCTTTCCATTTGGCAGGCATTTCCATAAATAAAGGATGGCTGCATTAGGCAGCCATCCAAAATATATGTAAATAAAACTGGATCTGCCAGGAAGTCATAAGACTATAAGTCCTGGCAGACCCAGTTCTTAAAGCCGACTGAACGCGGCGCAAGAACGTGTCAAAATGACACGCAAATTTTGATGCACAAACAGTGCAAATTAGTGTGCAAAAAGAAGGCACTCTTAAATCAATAGAGAAGTCCCCTGTTAAGGGGACTCCAATGCATAAAAACCAGTTCTTAGTGCGCACTAAGACTTTCGAAATTGAGCGCACTAAGAAGTCCCAATTAAGGGGACAAAAAACGTGCAGAAAACAGAGAGAAAGAGAAAGAAAAACTTACGTAGCAGGACAGGCAGGCAGGTGTAGACTTCTTAGGCAGGATTAAACACACGCTGGAAGTTAAAACAGAGAAGTCCCCTATCAGGGGCTCAAACAAGACGACAGAGAGAAGGCAGAGAAAATACAGCGGGAATTTCACTGAGCGTGAGGCGCATGCGCAGATTTCTTAGGCTGCAAGTAGACTTAGAGATGTGTAATTAAAGGCGGAAGTAACTAGTATTAAGAAACTTAGACATAAACTCTGAATAGAATAATTTGTAAGTCTCTACGGCCGAGTGGTGAAGGCATCGGACTTCAAATCGTAAAAGAGTTGAAGTGTGGGTTCAAACCCCACTAGAGGCGAAACTTTTTGACCTTTTCGAAATGTGCAAGAAAATTTTGAGATTTAAAAATGCATTTGGGATCTGCTTTTATGATATGTATTTTAACTGGTATATTGTAATAACTATAACATGTAGTCAGTTATAACACGGTATTGGTTTTTTGTATGCATATTTTTGTTTATTTAATAAATTAGTAAGAGTCCATTTGATTCAGGTATGAATCAAATCCAGCCCTTAGCTTCGGCTTTGTGGCTTGGCCTTTTTGTAAATGTCCTGGCTCTCGCAGCCGGGACTACAATTTCAAAAGGAAAATGCTGTGAAATGTTGCTGTGACTATGTTTGTTAATTTAGTTACTAACTTCGTTTTCTGTTTTAGGAGGTCCCCGCTGCTGGTTGATGCATTCCCGTGGAAAAGCAGGTCAGGAGGAATGCCGTTTGGAGAAATTTCAGTCAAGATGAAATGTCCAAATGAAAATGTGGATGCAAATTTCAGGTCCATGCCGCAGACGTGGGAGACCGCCTGCAAGCGCAGGCGAGTTTTTGTGTTCGGTTCAAAAAATTTGTACTTAGCACAAATGGAGGTCCATTTTGCCCACCTAGAGCCAAAATTTCGAAATTTTCAAAATTGTCTGAAACTCGAAATTCGGGTTCCACTGGGGTTCGCTTGGTAAAAAACTACTCAGCGGCATGAAATGGTGCCGTCGGCAGTCTCAGTTTGGCAAAAATGCCCAAAAACCGATGGGAATTGTGTCAAATTTGTTCCCAAACAATGAGAGGTCGGGGGAGTATTTGCTATAGGCACTGAATAGCCTTGCGAATTGCCACCAAAATGAAATCTTAAGATCGATTCCAGACCGTCCCACGCAAAAGTTATCAGGTCCGCGCTTTGCCTGGTTCTTGACGCGAACAGACCCTGAGCAGCTAATAGCGCAAAAGTGACTTATAAGCAAATGCTGCGCTGAGTAGCCGGTTTTAACCCATTTGATTCAGGCAGATTTTGCTTGAATCTTTTGCGCTTAAGACTAATCGACTCTACCCAGATTTGGGTAGAGTTGAAGATTTTTGGTGTCCAAACCCCATACCCGATCCGAGTTCTCGGCGGTAATATGGGGGGCGGATTGAATCCTGGGAATCCGGCTGATCCCCGTTCGGGGCAGCCGGATGGGGGCCCTGCCCAACCGGGCGAAGAAATTTCGGGGGAAAATTCAATGGAGGACGAGACTTTAGCTGAACAATTACAGGCCGAGGCGGCGAATAAACTTTTTTTGAAAAAGTTGGGATACGTTAGACTGAATTATGAACTTTCGACCAAACGGGATTTTGAATTGGCGGAACTTTTAGTGGAGAACAATGAACCGGAACTGAGACCTCAAACACTCAAACGTGCCGGGAAAACCCTAGTTCTAACTTTTCGAACGGAGGATGCCAGAAATGCAGCGGTGGAGAGGAAACTCAAATTCGGGTACCAGCAATTGGCGGTGGAAAAGCCCTGGGAAGAAGCTGGCGTGGTCCGACCCCGTCGCGTACTCGTTAAGATTAAGGGTATACCGGAAATTGACTTGAACGAACACGTCGGAAAGTGGCTCTAGGGCCTAGGATACAAGCTGGGATCAGACATTGAGTGGTCAGAATACGGCCAGACAGGAATTCGGGATGGGCGCAGATCGGTTTGGCTGGTAGTCGGTAGGGACGTTAAAATCCCCGGATTTTCCCCTTACCCATGCCAATTCTCAAAACAGACTTTGAAAGCCCACATTTGGTACCGAGGATCCCCCGATTGGTGCCGCCGGTGCCTCCAGGAGGGCCACTGGCACCGCGATTGCCCGGAGCGATACAGGGAAATGGAGGCAAGAGCCAACAGGCGATGGGAGGAGACCCAAGGTCAGGACCAGCAACCGGGTTCGACGTCTGAAGTGGTCCCCACGGAACTGGTACCCGGGCAGACCATGGACTGGGCAACGGAAGCCGCGCATTCGGCGGCAGCAACGGTGACGGGGACAGGGATAGACATTTCGAAGTTCCCCAGGCTGGATCCGAGTGCTGAAAAATGGAAGCAGACCCTCGATGAATGGGACAAAAACTTTCGGCAGTACGGGAATCGGGTGACCCCCTTTTTCACGAAGAAATTTGCCTATTCGAACCATGCCCCGTACGGTTTCACGGAGAAGGGACAGAAATACGTGACGAATGAACACTATTATTTCTGGCGAAAGGCGGTCTTCATCAACAAGGAGGAGTCCATCAACGCGGTGCTGAAAATGTCTGACCCCGGGTCGGTCAAAAAATACAGCTATTTCATCAAGGGGACCCAGCAACAGGAGGAGAAATGGCGAATGTCCGAGCGGTACGACGCGATGTGGGCGGGCCTTAAGAAGAAATTCGCGGCGAACCCGGTAGCCCGTGCTGCCCTGATCGAGACTGAAGGGACCAGGCTGGTGGAATGCAATGGGAACCCGAAAGACCCGTGGGGATGCGGTCTCCCCATGGAGGACTTAAGGGTGGTCGATTGCACGAAGTGGCCAGCAAGGAACATCCTCGGCAATATGCTCACGCAGTTACGACAGGACATTCTGAACGAGGAAAAATACCAGACGGAGATCAGGGAGATTCGAAAACGGATTAGCGATCGGAAAAGCGGCGAAGGAATCAGCAAGAAACCCCGACCCGAATAGCAAAAGGACGTTTTAGTTTTGGTTCTTTGTTTACACTTTTTAAATGGGAAATGAAAACTTCTTCTCCTTTGCAACTGTAAATGTTGCAGGAATTTCTTCAAGACAAAAAATCGAACAAATTTTTCTCTTTTCAATGAATTACCAAATAATCTTTTTACAAGAGACAAACCTGAAAACGGGTGGATGGGTAAAGTTATTTAACCAAATTTTTGAGGAAAAATTCAGAATTTACCATTCTTTCGCAACGAGAGATAGAGGAGAAGGAGTTTCCATCTTGTGTAATAGGAATTTGATTGGCTCTGGTTTTGAGGTTTTTGCTGAAATTACTGGACGAATGTTGGGTATATGCTTTGAAATTGGTGGGAAAGCAATCAAATTGATGAATATTTATGCTCCGGCTAAACCTGAATACAGACCAAATTTCTTTGAAAAGTTACTAGAAGAGTCTAGAGACAAAATGTCGAATGAAATTATACTAGCAGCAGGAGACTTCAATTTCGTAGAGTCTTTGGAGATGGATAGATTTTCAATTCACAATGAAAGAGCAACTCTTTTTTCAGCAATAAGGGGATCAAAGGAGTTTAACAAAATTAAGGAAAAGTTTAGATTAACAGACGTTTATAGGTCGGCCAACCCTAATAAGAAAGAGTTTACTTTTTACTCGCTTGCATGGGGTACGAAAACTCGATTGGATAGGCTATATTTTACAGAAAGTGCGAAGAATGCAACCAAAAACATAAGTCATTCTCCTGTTTCATTTTCGGATCATTTTGCAGTTAATGCAAAAATAGAAACTTCAATTTTTGTTGAAAATCGAGGTAAATCTTATTGGAAATTAAATACAAAATTGCTGCAGCATGAGGATTCTATCGAGCAACTGCACCAACTACTTGATTATTACCTCGTGTTTTTTCAATTACGACAAAGTTCACAAGCCATAATTAAAAATTGGCAAGTTTTTAAAGAAGAGATAAAGCAAATTTTCAAGAAAAATGGGAAGCTTGTTGCGAAATTGAAAAGTAATCAGAGAAAGTTATGTGAAAATCAATTAGCTAACGCGATTTTGGGTGGGCATCGAGAAGAGATGAAAAGGAAAAGAGCAGAGTTAAAGAAGTTTGAGAACGAGGAAATTGAAGCTATTTTACGGCGCACACACAGATCAGAAGTTCTGGCGGATAATTATTCTCTAACAACGGCAAAGAAATTAGAAAAACAGCAGGCAGAGAATCGCTTCTTTTATTCGATTTTAAAACAAAATGGCGAAATCGAAACTTCAACAAACGGAATAATAGAAGAGATCCGAAGCCAATACAGGCAGCTTTTTGAAAGCAAAAATGTCGAGCAAGATTGGATCCAGGCTTTTTTAAATAAAACTGACGTTAGATTAAACGACGTGCAAAAACAAAATTTGGAATTAGAAATTTCAGAAGAAGAAATTTCGAAAGCAATCGATCAAATTCAGGGGAACAAGACCCCAGGTTCAGATGGAATCCCAATTGAATTTTATAAACTTTGCAAAGACAAAATTGTACCAATTTTATATAAAGTTTACCGCGCATGCTTTGAAGCTAAAGAATTATCAGCGGAAATGTATTATGGAATTTTCAGCTTACTCTACAAAGGAAAAGGGGACAGAAAGGAGAGATCAAACTGGAGGCCACTGAGTATGTTAAACCTTGACTATAAAATTTTGACCAAAATTCTTTCAAATCGGCTAAAATTGGTCATGAAGGCTTTGGTCCACCGAGATCAATCTTGTGGAGTTGAAGGGAGGGATATACGAGATTCGGTCCAGACTTTGGTCTGGAGCTTGGAATATTTGAATATCAACAACAAAACTGGAGTTTTCCTATCAGTGGACCAAATGTCTGCTTTTGACATGATAGAATGGAAATTTATGAGAAAAGTTTTCGAACATTTTGGTTTTGGTCAAAATTTTATCAATTGGATAGAAATCATATACAAACCCGGAAAAGTTAAAAGCTCAGTTTTGGTAAACGGTTTCCTTTCTGCTCCCTTCGAGCTAGAAAGAGGAATCAGACAGGGGTGCTCACTTTCACCACTGTTATACGTTTTGTGCAACGAAATTTTGCTAAATTTTATAAGAAAGGAGAATAGCATTAGAGGGATTACGGTAGCAGGCGAAGAGCAAAAGGTTGTAGCCTATGCAGACGACGCGAACTTTTTACTACAAAATTACGAATCCGCAAATAAAGTTATCGAAGTTTACGCAAACTATGAAAAAGCATCCGGAGCGGTGCTCAAAATTCAAAAGACTCAAATCATTTCACTTGGATTAGACCCGCCACTTGAGTGGAAGAAATTCCAGAAGCAAAGTTGCAAAGTTTTTGGAATTCACATCAATAGAGAAGGTTTTGATGCGGAAGAGCTGGAAAACCAAGTATTGGAATTGGCGGAAAATATTAAAAATTCTTTTCCTCACAGTGGAACCTCGTACTATGCGCGGGTTACAGCTTTAATGACTTATTTCTTATCGAAATTTTGGTACCAATCCTGGTTCTCCAGCCCTTCTTCAGACGCTATAGAGCGTCTTATGAAATGTTCAGAAATGTACATTTGGAATCCGGCAACAAGAAATTTAATTTCAAGAGTCAAAACCGTTCTGCAAAAAAATTGCGGGGGAATAGGGTTTCCCCATATTGAAGTACGAATTTTAGCCCAAAGACTGATTTTTCTGTGCAAACGCAGGTTTGGAGAACACCAAACCTGGTTTAGAATTTTCGACTACTTCACTAATCTCGCAGGCCCTAGAAATGGTCAAACTTTACCAAAATTCTTCTCAGAATTGAAAAAGGCAAAACGCAGGTTGCCTTTAATTTTTACACCTCAAGGAGTGCTTTTCAATGGAAAGTTTGCAAATTTTGATGCCTTGAAGTTGAGGCATATTTATCACGAATTGATAAGTTTGCGGTTTTCAAGGTTTTTAAGACCAGTAGAGCGCAGATGGGAAGGAAGTTTTGAAAATGAAATTTTGTGGCCCAGAATTTGGAAAAACTTGAAAACTAAATTTGTGTCTGGGAAGTCAAGAAATGTGCATATGAGATTAATCCATCGGTCTTTGTTTACAAATACAAGAATTGTTAATGTTGATGAGACCAGCGACGAATATTGTGACTTTTGTAAAGATTTTCTTAATGAATATCATGATGATAACTATATGCATTGTTTTGCAGATTGCCATGTATGCCTTGACGTCTGGAATGTGGTCTCCTGGATCTTAGACGAAATCATTGCGAATCTGCCGGCGGATGAACGGAATGGGGCCCTCCCGGTCTTTGGAATATTACACCAAACGGAAGCCAAAATTTTGGGAGCGGCCCTACCAAACTGTCGGAAATTGGAACCCGCGGCAAATCTTTTGATCCAGGAGGCTCACGGGGCAATCTGGCGGTCAAGGGAGAAGTATAAGAAAACGGGTATCTTTATCAACCCGAAAGAACTCCTAATCAGATCACTCCAAACTCTCAGAGAAAACGCGCGAAGAACCCTGGACCTCCGGATTGTCCGATCCAGACTGATGGGCGTACATGGAATCTTTGATGAAGAATTTAGACTGAAAGCTGTAGAATAATATGCCTCCATTGAACTAATTTGTGACTTTTAATTGTGTATCACTGTATGCGATTTCTTAATGGGAGGATTGTTGTATGGGTAGGTAGTTAGGAAAAAATTCTGAGATTTCTTTTAGCACGGAAAGTAGGAAAAACTTGGAAAATTTGAAAAATTTGAAAAAATTTGAAAATTTGAAAAAATTTGAAAATTTAAAAAAAATTTTTGAAAATTTGAAAAATTTTGAAAAATTTGGAAAATTCGAAAAAATTTGAACATTTGAAAAATTTGGTGAAAATTTGAAAGATTTGAGAATTGTAAATTTTGGAAAATTTGAAAATTTGAAATTTGAAAATTTGAAGAGACAAATTCCCAAGCCTGTTGGAAAGTGACCGCCGGGGTTTGAACCCGGGACCTCCCCGGATCTGAAGATCCGAGGCGCTCTGCCGCTGAGCTACGGCCACGCAACAAATTGGAACAGGCCTGGAAATATCTTAAAACTGAATTTCGAAAGAATTTGGAAAAATTAAATTTTGGAAATTTTTAAAGTTATAGAAATTTAAATTAAAGTTTAAATTTTAATTAAGGCAAGAAAGGGAACTAACCTCGTTGTTGTAATCCGAAGGCTTCTTATCATCTTCTTGGCTGCAGTTGGCAGCCAGCCATAAAATAGAAATAATGCTAAGCCTGCTGGGAAGTCAATTGACTATAATTCCCAGCAGGCCTAGCCTGCATAAAGTTGAGCGCAGCCGCTCTCGCCGAGAAACGGCGAAAACTGCAATAAAATTTTCAGTTGCACCTACCCCCCCCTATGGGGGGGGGGGTGACTGACACACAGTGCGTGTAAAAGAGAACACGCACTGAAAAATCAATAGAGACAAGCCCTATTAGGGACTTAGCAGTGAAGCAGAAAGAAAACAGCGAAGACAGGGAGAAATAGGGGAGAGAAAACGAGAGAGAAATCCCCTATTAGGGAACACGCTGGCAAGTAGACGGAGAAAACAAGAGAGAAATAGGGGAGAGAAATTCCCCTATTAAGAGAACATGCAGAGAAAGCATGTACAGTTTCGCACTGCACACAAAACGAAGGCGGAAGTAACGTTACGCTAGAGTTTAAAGAAAGCTCTTAATCTAAAAGTTTCCAAGCCTCCAGGGCCGAGTGGAGAAGGCATCGGACTACAGATCCTGAGACTTTAAGTGTGGGTTCGAGCCCCACTGGAGGTTCAAATTTTTCTTTATTAAAAATGAGCCATAATATTCTTAAGATTGAAAATTTTTTGAGATCAATGATATAAAGTGTTTTTTTCAACTGACGAATTGTATTAACCATAATATGTAGTCATTTATAACCTCGTCCTCGTATTTTACTGTATGTTATAATTGTATTTATCAATAAATTAGTAAGAGTCCATTTGATTCAGGTACTTGATATACCTGCGTCATTTGCGTATAAAGCTAAATCGACTCAATCCAGATTTGGGTTGAGTTGAATCTCTTTGCGTCCAAACCCCATATCCGATCCGAGTTCTCGGCGGTAATATGGGGGGCGGATTGAATCCTGGGAATCCGGCTGATCCCCGTTCGGGGCAGCCGGATGGGGGACCTGCCCAACCGGGCGAAGAAATTTCGGGGGAAAATTCAATGGAGGACGAGACTTTAGCTGAACAATTACAGGCCGAGGCGGCGAATAAACTTTTTTTGAAAAAGTTGGGATATGTTAGAATGAACTACGAACTTTCGACCAAACGGGATTTTGAATTGGCGGAACTTTTAGTGGAGAACAATGAACCGGAACTGAGACCTCAAACGCTCAAACGTGCCGGGAAAACCCTAGTTCTAACTTTTCGAACGGAGGATGCCAGAAATGCAGCGGTGGAGAGGAAACTCAAATTCGGGTACCAGCAATTGGCGGTGGAAAAGCCCTGGGAAGAAGCTGGCGTGGTCCGACCCCGTCGCGTACTCGTTAAGATTAAGGGTATACCGGAAATTGACTCGAACGAACACGTCGGAAAGTGGCTCCAGGGCCTAGGCTACAAGCTGGGATCAGACATTGAGTGGTCAGAATACGGCCAGACAGGAATTCGGGATGGGCGCAGATCGGTTTGGCTGGTAGTCGGTAGGGACGTTAAAATCCCCGGATTTTCCCCTTACCCATGCCAATTCTCAAAACATACTTTGAAAGCCCACATTTGGTACCGAGGATCCCCCGACTGGTGCCGCCGGTGCCTCCAGGAGGGCCACTGGCACCGCGATTGCCCAGAGCGATACAGGGAAATGGAGGCAAGAGCCAACAGGCGATGGGAGGAGACCCAAGGTCAGGACCAGCGACCGGGTTCGACGTCTGAAGTGGTCCCCACGGAACTGGTACCCGGGCAGACCATGGACTGGGCAACGGAAGCCGCGCATTCGGCGGCAGAAACGGTGACGGGGACAGGGATAGACATTTCGAAGTTCCCCAGGCTGGATCCGAGTGCTGAAAAATGGAAGCAGACCCTCGACGAATGGGACAAAAACTTTCGGCAGTACGGGAATCGGGTGACCCCCTTTTTCACGAAGAAATTTGCCTATTCGAACCATGCCCCGTACGGTTTCACGGAGAAGGGGCAGAAATACGTGACGAACGAACACTATTATTTCTGGCGAAAGGCGGTCTTCATCAACAAGGAGGAGTCCATCAACGCGGTGCTGAAAATGTCTGACCCCGGGTCGGTCAAAAAATACAGCTATTTCATCAAGGGGACCCAGCAACAGGAGGAGAAATGGCGAATGTCCGAGCGGTACGACGCGATGTGGGCGGGCCTTAAGAAGAAATTCGCGGCGAACCCGGTAGCCCGTGCTGCCCTGATCGAGACTGAAGGGACCAGGCTGGTGGAATGCAATGGGAACCCGAAAGACCCGTGGGGATGCGGTCTCCCCATGGAGGACTTAAGGGTGGTCGATTGCACGAAGTGGCCAGCAAGGAACATCCTCGGCAATATGCTCACGCAGTTACGACAGGACATCCTGAACGAGGAAAAATACCAGACGGAGATCAGGGAGATTCGAAAACGGATTAGCGATCGGAAAAGCGGCGAAGGAATCAGCAAGAAACCCCGGCCCGAATAGCAAAAGGACGTTTTAGTTTTGGTTCTTTGTTTACACTTTTTAAATGGGAAATGAAAACTTCTTCTCCTTTGCAACTGTAAATGTTGCAGGAATTTCTTCAAGGCAAAAAATCGAACAAATTTTTCTCTTTTCAATGAATTACCAAATAATCTTTTTACAAGAGACAAACCTGAAAACGGGTGGATGGGTAAAGTTATTTAACCAAATTTTTGAGGAAAAATTCAGAATTTACCATTCTTTCGCAACGAAAGATAGAGGAGAAGGAGTTTCCATCTTGTGTAATAGGAATTTGATTGGCTCTGGTTTTGAGGTTTTTGCTGAAATTACTGGACGAATGTTGGGTATATGCTTTGAAATTGGTGGGAAAGCAATCAAATTGATGAATATTTATGCTCCGGCTAAACCTGAATACAGACCAAATTTCTTTGAAAAGTTACTAGAAGAGTCTAGAGACAAAATTTCGAATGAAATTATACTAGCAGCAGGAGACTTCAATTTCGTAGAGTCTTTGGAGATGGATAGATTTTCAATTCACAATGAGAGAGCAACTCTTTTTTCAGCAATAAGGGGATCAAAGGAGTTTAACAAAATTAAGGAAAAGTTTAGATTAACAGATGTTTATAGGTCAGCCAACCCTAATAAGAAAGAGTTTACTTTTTACTCGCTTGCATGGGGTACGAAAACTCGATTGGATAGGCTATATTTTACAGAAAGTGCGAAGAATGCAACCAAAAACATAAGTCATTCTCCTGTTTCATTTTCGGATCATTTTGCAGTTAGTGCAAAAATAGAAACTTCAATTTTTGTTGAAAATCGAGGTAAATCTTATTGGAAATTAAATACAAAATTGCTGCAGCATGAGGATTCTATCGAGCAACTGCACCAACTACTTGATTATTACCTCGTGTTTTTTTCAATTACGACAAAGTTCACAAGCCATAATTAAAAATTGGCAAGTTTTTAAAGAAGAGATAAAGCAAATTTTCAAGAAAAATGGGAAACTTGTTGCGAAATTGAAAACTAATCAGAGAAAGTTATGTGAAAATCAATTAGCTAACGCGATTTTGGGTGGGCATCGAGAAGAGATGAAAAGGAAAAGAGCAGAGTTAAAGAAGTTTGAGAACGAGGAAATTGAAGCTATTTTACGGCGCACACACAGATCAGAAGTTCTGGCGGATAATTATTCTCTAACAACGGCAAAGAAATTAGAAAAACAGCAGGCAGAGAATCGCTTCTTTTATTCGATTTTAAAACAAAATGGCGAAATCGAAACTTCAACAAACGGAATAATAGAAGAGATCCGAAGCCAATACAGGCAGCTTTTTGAAAGTAAAAATGTCGAGCAAAATTGGATCCAGGCTTTTTTAAATAAAACTGACGTTAGATTAAACGACGTGCAAAAACAAAATTTGGAATTAGAAATTTCAGAAGAAGAAATTTCGAAAGCAATCGATCAAATTCAGGGGAACAAGACCCCAGGTTCAGATGGAATCCCAATTGAATTTTATAAACTTTGCAAAGACAAAATTGTACCAATTTTATATAAAGTTTACCGCGCATGCTTTGAAGCTAAAGAATTATCAGCGGAAATGTATTACGGAATTTTCAGCTTACTCTACAAAGGAAAAGGGGACAGAAAGGAGAGGTCAAACTGGAGGCCACTGAGTATGTTAAACCTTGACTATAAAATTTTGACCAAAATTCTTTCAAATCGGCTAAAATTGGTCATGAAGGCTTTGGTCCACCGAGATCAATCTTGTGGAGTTGAAGGGAGGGATATACGAGATTCGGTCCAGACTTTGGTCTGGAGCTTGGAATATTTGAATATCAACAACAAAACTGGAGTTTTCCTATCAGTGGACCAAATGTCTGCTTTTGACATGATAGAATGGAAATTTATGAGAAAAGTTTTCGAACATTTTGGTTTTGGTCAAAATCTTATCAATTGGATAGAAATCATATACAAACCCGGAAAAGTTAAAAGCTCAGTTTTGGTAAACGGTTTCCTTTCTGCCCCCTTCGAGCTAGAAAGAGGAATCAGACAGGGGTGCTCACTTTCACCACTGTTATACGTTTTGTGCAACGAAATTTTGCTAAATTTTATAAGAAAGGAGAATAGCATTAGAGGGATTACGGTAGCAGGCGAAGAGCAAAAGGTTGTAGCCTACGCAGACGACGCGAACTTTTTACTACAAAATTACGAATCCGCAAATAAAGTTATCGAAGTTTACGCAAACTATGAAAAAGCATCCGGAGCGGTGCTCAAAATTCAAAAGACTCAAATCATTTCACTTGGATTAGACCCGCCACTTGAGTGGAAGAAATTCCAGAAGCAAAGTTGCAAAGTTTTTGGAATTCACATCAATAGAGAAGGTTTTGATGCGGAAGAGCTGGAAAACCAAGTATTGGAATTGGCGGAAAATATTAAAAATTCTGTTCCTCACAGTGGAACCTCGTACTATGCGCGGGTTACAGCTTTAATGACTTATTTCTTATCGAAATTTTGGTACCAATCCTGGTTCTCCAGCCCTTCTTCAGACGCTATAGAGCGTCTTATGAAATGTTCAGAAATGTACATTTGGAATCCGGCAACAAGAAATTTAATTTCAAGAGTCAAAACCGTTCTGCAAAAAAATTGCGGGGGAATAGGGTTTCCCCATATTGAAGTCAGAATTTTAGCCCAAAGACTGATTTTTCTGTGCAAACGCAGGTTTGGAGAACACCAAACCTGGTTTAGAATTTTCGACTACTTCACTAATCTCGCAGGCCCTAGAAATGGTCAAACTTTACCAAAATTCTTCTCAGAATTGAAAAAGGCAAAACGCAGGTTGCCTTTAATTTTTACACCTCAAGGAGTGCTTTTCAATGGAAAGTTTGCAAATTTTGATGCCTTGAAGTTGAGGCATATTTATCACGAATTGATAAGTTTGCGGTTTTCAAGGTTTTTAAGACCAGTAGAGCGCAGATGGGAAGGAAGTTTTGAAAATGAAATTTTGTGGCCCAGAATTTGGAAAAACTTGAAAACTAAATTTGTGTCTGGGAAGTCAAGAAATGTTCATATGAGATTAATCCATCGGTCTTTGTTTACAAATACAAGAATTGTTAATGTTGATGAGACCAGCGACGAGTATTGTGACTTTTGTAAAGATTTTCTTAATGAATATCATGATGATAACTATATGCATTGTTTTGCAGATTGCCATGTATGCCTTGACGTCTGGAATGTGGTCTCCTGGATCTTAGACGAAATCATTGTGAATCTGCCGGCGGATGAACGGAATGGGGCCCTCCCGGTCTTTGGAATATCACACCAAACGGAACCCAAAATTTTGGGAGCGGCCCTACCAAACTGTCGGAAATTGGAACCCGCGGCAAATCTTTTGATCCAGGAGGCTCACGGGGCAATCTGGCGGTCAAGGGAGAAGTACAAGAAAACGGGGATCTTTGTCAACCCGAAAGAACTCCTAATCAGATCACTCCAAACTCTCAGAGAAAACGCGCGAAGAACCCTGGACCTCCGGATTGTCCGATCCAGACTGATGGGCGTACATGGAATCTTTGATGAAGAATTTAGACTGAAAGCTGTAGAATAATATGCCTCTATTGAACTAATTTGTGACTTTTAATTGTGTATCACTGTATGC
Organism: Trissonchulus latispiculum; assembly: GCA_030248195.1. NCBI lineage: Eukaryota > Metazoa > Nematoda > Enoplea > Enoplida > Ironidae > Trissonchulus > Trissonchulus latispiculum. The sequence continues at coordinate 11,024 of JASAND010001946.1, read as the reverse complement.
GATTTCTTAATGGGAGGATTGTTGTATGGGTAGGTAGTTAGGAAAAAATTCTGAGATTTCTTTGAGCACGGAAATTAGGAAAAACTTAGAAAATTTGAAAAATTTGGAAAAATTTGAAAATTTGAAGAAATTGGAAAATTTGAAAAAATTTGAAAATTTGAAAAATTTGAAAAATTCGAAAAAATTTGAAAATTTGAAAAATTTTGAAAATTTGAAAGATTTGAGAATTTTAAATTTTGGAAAATTTGAAAATTTGAAATTTGAAAATTTGAAAAGACAAATTCCCAAGCCTGTTGGAAAGTGACCGCCGGGGTTTGAACCCGGGACCTCCCCGGATCTGAAGATCCGAGGCGCTCTGCCGCTGAGCTACGGCCACGCAACAAATTGTAACAGGCCTGGAAATATCTTAAAACTAAATTTCGAAAGAATTTGGAAAAATTAAATTTTGGAAATTTTTAAAAGTTATAGAAATTTAAATTAAAGTTTAAATTTAATTAAGGCAAGAAAAGGGAACTAACCTCGTTGTTGAAATCCGAAGGCTTCTTATCATCTTCTTGGCTGCAGTTGGCAGCCAGCCATAAAATAGAAATAATGCTAAGCCTGCTGGGAAGTCAATTGACTATAATTCCCAGCAGGCCTAGCCTGCATAAAGTTGAGCGCAGCCGCTCTCGCCGAGAAACGGCGAAAACTGCAATAAAATTAGACGTTTACACTTCGCTCCGACAGCAAAGCTATCATTAAGAACTTCCCAGTTCTGAAGCAAAACCGATACAGCTGAAGTATCAGCAAGGATCAAAAGGAGAGGTGGAGGACTGGCCCGGCATTTCCAGGCCTTACATAACAGCAAGTCAGCCCTGGGGAACTGGGTCCAAGTGTTGAAATAGTACAAAGAGTCCAGGAACTGAAGCGCTTGGGCAGTTAAGGTCATATTGTCTGATCGCGGAAGATTCTTTAGGAAGACAGCAATACATCCATCAAGAGGAGATTTGGACCCTGTTGCGGGTAAGGAAAGTTCGTTAGGACCCAAGGGGACAGTCGGAAACGTAGGGTCTGATGGTAACTGAACAGACTCTAGAGAGACAGCAGGGATAGGGCAATTGGGCAACACAGGCAAAGACTTAGCGGTAGCAGGGTTCGAGTCAGCGACAATCTTTACAGCATCTTCAGCAACACTGTGAAGGGCAGACGGCTCAATACTGACAGTGCAATCGCCAGAACTCAAAGGTTCGCCTTCATCAGTAACGACAGGAACAGTAGTCGGCGGAGCCTTACGAATTGGTAATTCTGGCGATGAAATGTTTGCAGCAGGAGAAGGCTCAGGATCGATTGGAATCTGGGAAGCGCCTGACGATGCGGCAGGTAAAGGCTCAGGATCAGAGGGAATCTGGGAAGCGTCTGACGATAAGGTGACAGATGAACTGGGGTCCGCCATCGAAGGTAGGTCGGATGTGGGCAGGGCTGGAAGGCCATCGGAACCAACAGGGGCGCCGCCAGAAGCCGGAACTGTAGACACATCCGGACCGCCCGAAGTCGATGCATTAGCAGAGCCTTTAGAAGACCGAGGACGACAAATGGGATTGACGGGATAATCCAAACCCAATAACTCGTGGCAACCTACCTGAAATAAGAAGAGCAGGTGAACACACAGTCGAGAGGTTGGAAAATCCAGGGAGGAGCCTTAGTATTAAAAAATTAATATAAGGACTGGTTCTATAACACAAGGCGACAAGCGTGAAACCCCGCGTGAAAGGTTCAGAATCAATGCTATGTTCTTTGGACTTTGGACAGATTAGTGAGCAACTCGCGTGAAAGGTTCAGAATCTATGGTATGGGCTTTGGACTTTGGACAGATTTGTGAGCAACTCGCGTGAAAGGTTCAGAATCAATGGTATGGGCTTTGGACTTTGGACAGATTTGTGAGAGCAACTCGCGTGAAAGGTTCAGAATCTATGGTATGGGCTTTGGACTTTGGACAGATTTGTGAGCAACTCGCGTGAAAGGTTCAGAATCAATGGTATGGGCTTTGGACTTTTGACAGATTTGTGAGCAACTCGCGTGAAAGGTTCAGAATCAATGGTATGGGCTTTGGACAGATTAGTGAGAGCAACTCGCGTGAAAGGTTCAGAATCTATGGTATGGGCTTTGGACTTTGGACAGATTAGTGAGAGCAACTCGCGTGAAAGGTTCAGAATCTATGGTATGGGCTTTGGACTTTTGACAGATTTGTGAGCAACTGATACGTGCCGAGCAGGTTACAGACCGGCGTATCCCTAGTTGTTACAACTTGTAAACACACATTATTAACATGGGGTCCGATTTGGGCGGTCAAGAGCGAAAATAGCTAATTTCTACAATAAGCCCTTTTTACCAGACCTAAATAGTGTTTAGGCCTAAAAGTAGGGGTGGAGGGAAATTATAAGCTTTTATTTAAAGTATAATACTACAAAGCTAAAGAAATTAGAACAAATGATTTTTACCAACAATTAACTACCGAAGAAGTGTTCTTCCTGCAGGACTGTTTTCCCCCAGGACTTATACCCCCAGTTTTAGCATAAACTAATTAGCGTTACAGTTAAATATGTTCAAGCATACCGTTTCCAGTATGCCCAAACAGACTTTGGCTGGCCGATTCTGATTTGATCGCAGATCCCGCTGATCAGAATCGCGTTTGAGTTTGAAAACAGCGGAGTTAAGCTTCCTTTGGCAAGGTCTTTTCTTTACTGGCATGGTCAGCAGATGAGTAGGTGGCCGATAGAATGACCACAACCGCTAAAAATACAATAAAAGAAAAAATACATGAAAATTCTAAAGTGCCAGCTGCGTTTAATCGCGTAGAATTGCCACCATTACTCCAAATATTTGTGTCTGGAATCGCCGTTTTCGAAATAATACGTGCTGATAAGTCAGAAAGTCAGTGCTGATACAATACACCTTAAGCAAAATAAACTATTTTAAATTATAAACCTTCCAGGAAGTTGGCGAACAGTTATGAAAAATTCGACTGAAAATTCTTAAAATATGGCGCTGAGCACTCCCAAGCAAACAGAGCTTAAAAAGGGGGCTGGATCGCGTGTAGATAGAGATGATCATTAAATGAAGATTCTCACAGGTGAGAATCTCAATCACGTTCAAAACACCATAAAACTGGTCCAAAGGGAGTTCAAATTGTTAACGAGCAAGTGGTGCTATCATTACCTTCTTTGGAAGAACAAATTGGATATCGTACGTATTAAGTAAATTCCTCCGGCAACTATCAAGATTGGACCTAAAAATAAAGTCTGTAGAGATAAAGAGGAACTTGTCCGGCAACTTATTCTAGACAGACACCCAGGGCTATCCATATGCGCAGGGCTGACTTGTTGTTGTTGTTGGATTTTTTTCTAGACACCCAGAGCTATCCATATGCGCAGGGCTGAAAATGTTAATAACACATCAGTTAACTTTTGAAAAATTTACACTGTAAAATTTCGTCAACTTTGACGCTTCCGCCTGACCAATACGGCCTACATCAGGGGCCATCAATACGCATGTGGACAGCCCTGTGTCTGTAAGATAGGGAAAACAAGTTGGCCAAGCCAGCCAAGACTCACAGAAAAAATTGTATAACACCCCATGTCCATCCAGCAGCTTATTCCAGAGACACCCAGGGCTATCCATATGCGCAGTGTTGATCCCCAAAAACCCAGAAGCAGGTTAAAAACACATCAGTTAACTTTAGAAAAATTTACACTGTTAAATTTCTTCGACTTTGTCCAGGGCTTATTGCAGAAGCAGACTTGTTGAAAAATGTCAATTTTTCGCAAACAAATTGGGTATTATTTATACCATGAGCTTGGCCCCCATATTTCGAAGCCCCCATTCATCCACTTTCAGCCTAGAACCCACAAACAACAAACAGACATCAATATGCATATGAAAACTCCTGCTGGCTAAGAGACCGTCACCAACCTCTTAAACAGGATCCTTTTTGGCGTCTCAGTCATGAAAGAAATCAAACCAGCAAATCATTTAGCACCACATGCAAGTAAAATACTGAAAACACCACATCAAAGGTAATACACAGGGAAAGAGTAATACACAAGGGGGGAGAAATTCATATCTAGCCGCTGAGATGGACGCGGGCCGCGGGATCCCGCGGGACGGGACGGGATGGGACGACAACCTTCGTCCCGCGGGACAAAAATTTCCTATATTTACTACAAAATTAGGGAATTTATAAGAAAGCTAGATAACTGTTTCATTTGCTGTGCTGGTTTGCGTATCTTTTCTGATCGAAAGTTTATTGCTTAATTTTGAGTACAGTGTGTAGGTAACGCAGGAAAAAAATGATTTCGAAGTTGTAGTGTTGATTTACGTTTTAACTTAAAGTTTTAACTTAAAGACGGAACAAAGCTAGAGACTTTTGAAGCTTGACTTAATCTGCGTTGCCTGCCTAATATAATTTGCAAACCAGCTAGTTCTAATATGTAGATCTATGCAATGCAATATTCGTGGAACCGATGAGAACAAACATCATGTTTCTGGAGAACATTGAATAAACCTCAAGCTGCGAAAATTATGAAGCTCAAGTTAAATTTTAAAACATGCAAATCATGTATCAGCACCACATTGCAATTAGACCTAAAAGTTTTAGTTTTAAACCAAAAATTTTTGGAAAATAATCTGTGGGATATTAAGAAAACCGCATCAAGGCCGGATCCAAGCTCTTGACCCGGTGACCCCGTGACCCGATCCGAAAAGGGGCCCAAATTGCAACGGTGACCCGGTTCCATCGCATCGCTTTTCTAATGGCAGTACTTTTCTGATTCCGCTAAATTTGATTTTATTTGGCCAAATTGGCTAATATTTTGAAATCAACAATTGATATTGTTTGTTTGCAGATGACAGAAGCATTTCATATTTTTACACACATCATCAGCCTATTTGAATAATAAATTAAATACTGACTTTGCATCTTTAAGGAAAAATAAATAGCGTAAAGTTTACATAACAAAGTTATTTTAAATTTTCATATTAAATTAGTATTAATTACCATTAATTTTAGGTAATGAGAAAATTAAGAAATTATGCGGGATTTTGCGGGACGGACAATCAAATTTGCGGGACTGCGGGATCCCGCGGGACGGGACAAACAAATCGAGTGCGGCACGGGACGGGACGGGACGAAAAATTTCCTCCCGCGTCCATCTCTGCGCCAGAGCCTGACTTAAGAGGGCCCCTCCTACATACGCTTCTGAAACGGCCACCTGCTCCTAATCCGAATTGGAATTGTCCGCTTCCGTGACATTGGAAAGCCTGTTTAGCCGGGAACAGAGGAGGGTACTGCGTCCTAGGGGCAGACTAGGGTGAAACTGAAGGTATATATTACGTACATGGATTCTTTAAACATACAAGAATTTACCCTTCTGAACTGGTATACGAGCTAAGTCTGTAAGCACACCCTCGCATGGCCGCCGTGTAGTAATGGGCGGGGCCAAGGCGGAGATGAGCCGAATCCATGAGTTGGAGTTTCAGCGACAAGAACAGTAAAATAAGTCTTCAGCGATCAGTTGATCATAAACTCACTTAGTGAGCATTTAATTGCGAAATCGTCCCCTCCCGGGATTGTTTTCTTCTTCCTCCCCCCAGAATTTTGTGGCGGCCCAAAGTTTTGCCAAAATAGGCAAATTTTCCGGCTTCGCTCGAGATCTTTACATACCTATGTATTTTTAGCTAGTTTCTGGCATTTTTTCAGAACTTTGGGTGTTTAAACTATTAAAATACGCCAAAAACTCCTCCCACGGGAAGCCCAACCCCCAAGGTAGGAAATACCCCTAAAAATAACCTGGGCACAACTGTGCCTGCTGACGCTGACAGACCTAAGCCAAGCCAGCCAATACACAATTGCCAATACTAAAGAACTAAGAATACTATTGATCCATGTTGCGTGAACACTCAAAACCAATAATGTCGAACACACTTAATGAAATGCAAATTTGAAGGATTAGTGTAATGTTTATTGAAAACGAACAAGAAACACATTATCGGACATAACTGGGTATTCTATGTAGCAGTATCATCAAACAAACTGTTAGAACATATATGGTAGTATTTTCCAGCTTACAAGAAAGGTTTCCCTTTTTACCACAACATCCGGTTTCTGCAATAAAAACTAACTTTTACGGTATATGCTAAGAAAATGAGCACCTAAAAACTTCCCACCCAGAATTTCTTATTTCTCGGACTTGCGTCCTATACAAGAAAAAAACAGCAATAAAACAGGTAGAATAGTTCAGACAAAACAACAACGTACAATATCAGAACTGCAAATTAGAAAAACGCAAAACTATGTATCGAAACTTGCACGAATGGTTTGCCGCCGCGTCTTTTTCAGGTAGGTTACTCTGCAATGTCGATTTTCGTCCAAGTATGTGACATTTCCAGTGTTTGGCGCTTGTTTTCTGAAAGTATTGTCCTTGAAGAGGAAGTTGGGGTAACAAGTTTTCACTCAAAATGGTAACCCCTTAAAGGGGCAGCTGAGATAAGGAATTTTAAGCTCAAAAGCAGCAGCTTAAAAGCCTCGGAACTGGCGGCCAATTATAGGTTGACGGGACAGCTAAGAGTAACAATAACATCCATGGACATTTTTCTCTGACTAAATATTATTCGAATACAAAATTACTCAAGCAGTCTTTAAGCATCTTTAGACAAAATAACTCTAAATCAAACACATATGTAAAATAAAAACATAAAAAAGTACATACAACAAGTACAGCTGGAAGAGGGTCACGGGTACCCGCGGGTCGGGTAGGGTGTGGGTCAACACGAGTGACCCGCGGGTTAAAGGTGGGTCAAAAGTAGGTCAATCGAGGTACAAAAATTCATATTTTAACACTGAAATTTCAAAAATTTTTCTGCTTCGCCGAATTCTAGTGTTGTCTGAATTTTGTTTTTCCGTAAGATCTGGCCAAAATTATCACAGCTTCCGCAAGTTGATGCATAGATTTTTAAAAATAACAGCGTTTAACATGTAGCACTGCCATGATTTCTGTAAATAGACGATACATAGCAAAAGCATGTGCAGGTCGGAATGTAAGAAAGAACCACCCGCAAGATTTTTCCTTCAAGCTCAATGAATTTCTGGAGAAATACATTACACAATTACGACCGTCAGGGTCAGCTAATTCTAGTCAAGAAAAATGTTTGATTTGAATTTGTTTGATTTGAATTTGTTTGATTTCAAATGTTTGAAAAATGTTTGAAAAATGTTTGATTTCAAATCCCCCAGATTTGAAGCACAAACAAAAAGCACATATATATATATATATCAAAAATTGGAATTAAGATAAACCACAAAATAATACTTAATGCACATTGCACACAACACAACGAAAATGGATAGTACGCACTATGAACAGAACCGGTCTTGCAAAATGGCAGTCTTTAATGAAAACTGGTTCAAAACAAAGTTGGTTAACGAATTTGAATTTACTCGGAATAAAGTTGAAGAATCGTCAACCAAAACTTGAATGAATCTGTATAAACTGGAAAAATATTTCGCAAACAAAACTGCCATAAAAACAAGAGATGGTAAATTCACACGTTAAATGCAATTTTTGTTCTAATTCTTCGGCTTCGCCTTCCTCCGATCAGCCTTCAGGCTTTTAGCAGTGATAGGTGATACCTCTTGGCATCGCTCGATAGTGATAGGGCCCGCGGAACAACTGACGCGGCGTCCGCGGTTGGGAGAGAATTTGACCAGGTCGTCGACAACGGCAGCAGAAGACAAAAGGACCACAACAGGGCGGGGCCTTTTGTGGGTATTCAGCAAAGGACCACATCTGATGACAAAATTGGCTGACGGCCGAGCGCGTAAGATGGAGGAAACATACTCCTCCATCGCAGAAAGTAGGTCACACTTGGGCGGCCTACTCATGTTGCGAATGACGACCAGACGACGATGGTCAATAGCCGACAGATCAACCTCGATGTTCCCTGACGAATGATCTGGAAGGTCATTTGCAGCAGCTAACGCAGCGGCACCCATAGGGGGAATTTCTGCAGAAGCCGACGGCAAAGGCCTGGAGGATTCTCCAGGCAGGTCCATAGAAACAACAGCTGTTGCAGCACCCTCTGAAGGAACTTCTGCAGCAGCCAACGGAAAAGGCCGGAAAGGTTGCCCAGGCTGGTCCGTAGAAGCAACAGCAGCAGCAGCACCCTCTGAAGGAACTTCTGCAGCAGCCGACGGTAAAGGCTGGGACGGTTGTCCAGGCTGGTCCGTAGAAGCAACAGCAGCTGCAGCACCCTGTGAAGAAACTTCTGCAGCAGCCGACGGTAAAGGCTGGGACGGTTGTCCAGGCGTGTCTGTAGCAGCAACAGCTCCAGCAGCCCCCTCTGACGCAATTTGAGCAGCAACAGAGGCTGCGGGGATAGGAGCAAAACAGTACTTGAAACCAACAGGAGTATGGACAAAGGGTTCCGGAGGAGGGTTTGGCCAATACTTAATGAAGTCAGGGTTACGTTGATCCTCCCAAACCCAGGATTTGACATCAGCCATAGTCACTCCGCTCGGAAGACCCTTCAACTCACGGAGCCTCCTAAAATAATCGTTCGGAGACTTGGGTTTGTAGTTACACACACGCAACGGTTTGAACTGGAAACAGTAGTCCAGCCAAACATTTACAAGTCCGTGTTCATCACTGAATACTGAGGGTGGTCGACCAAACAAATACTTAGGCAAGTTAGAACCGAAGGTGACATCACCCACATCTGATGAAAGATCGAGTAACGGCATTCGATCCTCTGAGTCAGCATTGGGCTGACGACAGGAGCCACTAAGAGTAATAGACATAAGCGAAACTAAAAGTAAACGGGAAAACAAGGTTAGAAAACATAATTATTAAATATAAAAGCTGTCATTGAAGATTAGTGATGTGGATCGGATCGGCAGCTACAAATTTAACCGATCCGATTCAGCAAAATTATTTGTCGATCCGTTCCGATCCGGCGATCTGAAAAGATTTCTTCAAAAAGCTAAGGGAAACTGGATCTAACTGGGCTTATTCTAGGGATTTTTTCTTGGGGGGGGGGGCTTCTTGGGGGGGCCCAAAGGTCCGAGGGGCAAGGAATTTTTGGGGGGGGGCGAAAATTTTTCGAAAAATATGCTAAAATAGCGCTACTTTTCTGGCATATACTATAAAAGTTGATTTTCATAGTAAAAATAAGCAGATTTAGTGTTGAAAAGGGCTTTGAAAATTTGGCCTTCTGAGCGATTTTTTCAGGGCAAAATTTGGTACCAATTGAATGCTGAATGCTGAACTTGAGAGACTCAAAACCGAAAGCAAGTTTGGTTACCTAGAACAACGTATAATAATAATAATAAATATATACGCATAATAATACCTCTCTATCTCAATTTGTGGAGGGACGGGGATTAGCAGCCGGGCAAACTTCCCACCCCGTTCCTTACCAACATTGATTAGTATATTTACTTATTTATGTGTTGTTTCTTGCTTTCCTTTCATACCTTACTGGTTGTTTTCACTTGTTGTTATTGTTCTTAAATGGTATTGGTTGGTTGGTTAAATAAATGGATAAATAAATGGATGAATGAATGAATGATACAAACCACCTCATCCCTATTGAAGATTGGCAGCATCACTGCTTATCATCTCGTTTGCACCCTATGTATTTTCGGAATTTTCGGAACTTCAACATTTTAAATTTTTATTTTCTCAAGATATGGTTGCCGCAGACGTTAGAAGAACATGTGGCCTCCTTGGCCGCGCCAAAATAAATATGAAGAAAAGACTACCGTCTGCGTCTCCGTTCTACTCTGATGCGAAGAAATATCCTCAACTGCAACATTTTTCTGATAGGTTTTAGTTAAAGTCCGAATAAATGAAAAGTGAGCAGTTACATACACCTTAGAAAAACATGTACATATGTTGGCATGAAGCTAGCAGTGTGTTGCGTCGGCAATTTGTCATGGAGTTTTCAGACATGTTAAAATGCAAACAATTAAAATTATTTAAAATTAAAATACTCGATTTGCTAAATTGTTTGTTACTAGTCAAAGGCGGCTGGCTAAGACGTTGTTTTCAAGAAACGTCAAGTCTAAAATTTCAAATTGAAGACATTGAAAAAACAAATTAGAATTGAAGCATATTGGACACGTGAAAACTAAATCCGCTGCAATCGGAAGAATTGTCAACTTCAAACATGGCGAGCCGATGGATCGGCCGCGACAAAAACAAGCTGTAAAGGAATGTTAAGTCTGCGATTCAATTGTGATGTGATGACTTATTTGTATCGTCAACTGCAACATCTTTCTGATAGGTTTTGTCTTATCACGATAACAAAGGAAAACAATGTTGCGGAAAATGAATCAACCAGCTTAGACCTGCCTGGGGCCCGTTGCATAAAAGTGATTAGTTGATTAGTGATTAAGTATAGCAGTTTTTCGAGAAAAGCTTTTTCTGCAGTCCGACGATTTTGGAGTTTTTGGCACCATATCGTAGCAGTTGAAGTTTTTTATCCAAAAATCATGAAGTAGTTAATTTATCCTCACAGACTCATTCAGTCAAAGGAAATTTTGAACTCAATCTTAATTTCTTTGCTGTTTGAGCTGGCATCATTCCAATTTAAGTTGTACCCTAATTTAAACTTCAGATTTCATTAGAACGCTTTAGTTTAAAGCGCTTCAATAAGATAATTATTGTCGTAGCCCATTCCTACAGCTTTCATTATCCTCGAAAAACTGCTACACTAATCATCAACTAATCACTAATCAACTAATCACTTTTATGCAACGGGCCCCAGATTCATTAATCACGCCGGTTCGACTAGCGTGATTAATGAATTTTATGCATGTCTGACCTGCGTGATTCATTTGTACGCCGGGCAGTTAGTAAAAATTTTAAAAAATTAACGTTATTAAAGATAGGCATAAAAGATTAGTTTTTACTGTCTGACCAGCAAAATTAATAAATCACGCCTGTCAGGCCTGTGTGATTCCACCCAGGTAAGACTAGCGTGCTTATTTA
>JASAND010001945.1:0-17602 GCA_030248195.1 Trissonchulus latispiculum | reverse complement strand
AGTGCAAAATAACATATCGAACAGTTAGAGTGCTGAGCTAAAGCTAAAGTGTAGGTTAAAACGTGTAACTAAACTTATGGACCTAAAATTAACTAAAACAGGCAATAGTACCAGGATTTGAAAAACGGTCATGGACCTGAATCGTGTCCGGAGCGCTTAGCCCCGGACAAGTTCAAATTTAACATACTTTCTGGAGATGGAATTTATTCGTTTTAGAAAATTCTAATATTTAAACTTGCTTCCAAAAAAGTATTCCAATAAAGCAAAAACAAAATTTGTCAAGATTAGTCGGGCGACAATTATATTTACAAATAAAATGGTTTCAGACGGCTTATGTTAATGAGCCCCGGAGCAACATCGGAGTCTTAACCAGCTCAGTTTTCGAGAAATTTTCCGCTGCAGGTTTGGCCTCTGAAACTTGAAAGACTCGCAGAGCTGGTAGTTCGTCACGAGAACGATAACGATAACGTCACGATAACCCGGTTTACCAGGGTGAACCTCCCGGACAATTGGAACGGTTGCCCACTCCCTGGCTTCGGGAATCTCAAATTCCTCTTGCTTTATCAAAGTCCCAGTGTACACAGGTGGAGGCCGTACCCCGCCGAGTTGACAAAGCTGAAGCTCTGCTTCCTCCCCTCCCCCCCCTCTCTCCCTTTTCTTCTCCCCTTTTCTCTTTTCCTCCTTCCTTCCCCTTTTTCCCCCCTCTTTTTTTCCGGCTTCGGAGTTGCAAGCGCCTTACCCAGAGTCGTATTTTCCTTCACAATTTCGAAATTCTGGCCTTCCTCCTCTTCATCACCGCTTACCCCCCTCTTTTGAAAAAGAGCGGGCTCCAGAACCCCGAACAACAGGGGAGGAGGGGGCCGGAGCCAAAACCTCCGTGGATGTGAGTACCCCCACATGTACGTACATCACCGCAGGCGCGTCGTCATACCAATTTGCAACAAATTCCGAGCGAATTTCTGCTGATGACAATAATGGGTGGTGTATTCCTTGCATATTTACTTCATTTGTAGAAAATAACAAATCCCAATGGAAACTTTTCATGAAATCGGTTCCAATTAGCATCTCCCGAGAAAATTCAGGGGCCATATGAAAATACCACCCATATTCTTTACGCCCCACCGTGAAACTTACGAAAACTTTAGCAGAGATTTTAAACGGCGCGTTGTTAAATGTCACTGCGGTGATAGGGTCCGGATGATGAAATCGGACATTGGCGCCCCCCTTTAAAATTCTCTTCACTGTCCGGGGACTGACAATGGATATAGATGCCCCGGAGTCAATAATGGCCAAAATTTTGGTCCCCCCGGAAGTGACGACTATGGCTGGCATATAGTCTGTTGCCGCCGGTACTTGTTCAGATTCAACGGTGGACCCTCCCGTTCAACGGTGGCCCATCGCGGCTGATATGTCCCAATAAAGGTTTTTCAGGTTCTGGAACAGCTTCTGGAACATTTTGTTTTTCAGTTTCAGTTCCCACCGATACATTTTCAGATCTAAGGCGGCGAGGGGTACCACCCCCTCCCAAAACGGGAGAAAACCAGCAGACCAAGACGGGGGTGGGGGCTGCTCTACAAACATGATAGAATCATGTTCTGTCTGAGACGGACATAACCGTTTTAGAAGAAAAGCCATATCTTGAATTTGAGACGAGATAGCAATACAATATTTTTCTATGAAATCGTACGTTTCTTTACGAATGGCTTGCAAGGTTGTGAAATTATGGACAACTTTTGAAAAAACATTACAATGCTGAGCTTCTGTCATAGTCAAATCCAGGTGTTCTGAATTCAAAGAATTGACCAACTCGGGACCCTCACGGCCGCCGGGTTCAGAGGGGTCCCCTCCCCCCGAGGCTTCGCCACATGGCCGGGGAGAGACCATACCGACCAGAAATTGTCCCAAAATTTGATTTACCTGTTGTGCCGTAACTCCACGGGGTGCTGGAGACGCCCTCCACCCAGGTGGAGGCGCAGTATGGCCTGCAGCCCCAGAATCTGAAGCACGTACAAAAGTTTGATTTATATCCGGAATATTAGCACTAGCTAGGGTAGGCTGACATGGGGCCGGAGAGCTAGTCAACGGCTCCGGAGGCGGTTGAGAATGTGCATTTTGACCCGTAACATAAGCACCATGTACGTTTGAACTGGCAGGGGGAACGATGGGAACAGGCAGTGGAGGGGCGCGTTGAACTGGGGGAGGATTGGGGGAAGAATAAGCCGGAGGTGAGGCCTGAGAATAATTTGCAGGGGGATAATAGTCATACTGCTGACGATACGAAAATTGTCCCCGACATTGAGTTGGGTACGTATACTGTCCCACATGATCCACACGCTCCGGAGGGGTTTTTGTAGTCCGGAGGGGCCTTAGAAGGATATCTGTCCCAACATTTATCCGGAGAATGGCCTTTACGGTTGCAAAATTTACACGGAGTAGCAAACTTTTTCCGTGTTTCTTCCTCCCACTGCGAAAGAGCCTCTTTTAGATGAGATTCGAACCAATCTTTGATTTCACAAAACCCAGACGAGAGGCAGCAGCTTCCAAGTTTGAGCTAGCAGAATTTTCGTATGGTTTTGGAGGCAGTGGTTTTTTCTCTGAGCCCGCCTCCTCGACATAATAAACCGGTAAATCATATGAAAGGGTGTCCCCCTCCGGGGCGCGTGCCTCCCGAGACTCTAACCGGTCGATCACTCTCCGGACATCCTGCATAGTAGGACGATCATGTAAAAACAGCGGGGCCAGTGCCGTAGCAAATTTATTCTGGATTCCCGCAAAAAGTTGTTGGACGCATTCCTGTTCGCGCTCCTCCTGCGAATCCCACAGGTCCAGAGGCATAGCCTAGAGTTCCGAAATATAGTGGCGCACAGATTCGTTGTGGAGCTGCTTCCGGTGAGCAAACGCCAAAAGCCGCTCACGCAACAAAAGCTGCGGCTTCGAAAAATTTGTGCTTTTCCTGCTAATTTATTCCATAGCAGGCGCCCCCACTGGGTCTCCGGGACAGAGTGGACAGCTACCGCTGATCCAAACTGAGGCAACCAGTCCTCAAAATACGCATATTTAGGGTCGTAGCGGGGAACATCCCTCGAAACCTCCAAATAATATCGAAACAAAGTTGTGTCACATTTTGAAACTGAAATATCCGTTGCCTCCATACTTTCAGGAGTCGGATGCCGAGAAACTTCAGGGGCCTTGGATTTTTTCCTTACTTGATCAACCGGGTATGGAATCGGGGCAAAACCTGGAGGGGGGAGGTGAGGGCCCCAGGGAAGGGGAAGGAGCTGATGGCTGCCGTAAGTAGACTTGTTGCGGCTGAGAGAAAGGGCCCGGGGGGGGGAACCCGCTGCCAAAATCTGCTGCACCGGGGGTGGGCCTCCCTGAGGGCGACCGTCCTCGGTGGGAGCCGACACAACACCCTTGGCCTCCCTGAGGGCGACCGCAGATGCGGGCTCAGAGCGGTGCGGAACCTCCACCAGACTAGAAGGACGATTTTGAGCCACAACGTCAGCCATGTGGGCATGCGAAGCCACCATTTCCTCCATATAGTACGGATTCAGCGGAGCCCGCTGACGTATGTACGGTGGTACCCGGCGGGGAGGTAGATTTTGATGGTCCCCTTCCCATAAATAATTTTGATCCAATTCACGAATCACCGGGTTTTCAAACACCTGTTGCTCCAAAACATCGTATTGAAAATTAGCTGGAGTACGTACAAAATACTGTCCAGGGTGGGGGACCTGTAAAGGTAAGTGGGAGGGTGGTTGGGAGTGATAGGCCGCCGGAGCTGATTGCTCCCCGTTGCAGACTGGGGCCCTGCGCGCTGAAATATGTGACGGGGCAGTGTCCCGGTTTTGGGCTGAATTTCCATACTGGTCTCGAGGTAACGTGTACCCACCCATATACATGGAATGGGGTAAACGATAACTTAAATCGTCCCGCGGTAAATTTTGAACCGGCTTTGCGGCAACCGTCTGAACCGGAGCCCAGGCTGCAACGGCTGGGAATAGAAATTTTGGCCAGAAATAAGGGACATGGGGGTGGGGACCAGCAGAAGTTGCTCCCTTTGACATAAAACCGAGTCAGAGGAGAAGGGGTCGGACCCCTCCCCACTCGACGAACCAGATCCGTGATTTACAGCCGAATTATAAACTGATCCCCCGTCCAGTTCTGCTGTACCAACAAAATTTTGAGTACAGGGAAAACTTGAGGGAGGAAGGCCTCACCCCCGGCTTGGCTGAGCTGAAACTCTACCGCACCGGAGACAGACTGAGGGGGGTAAACAGAACTAGAATTTTGGGGGAAAGTGCCCCCAGCAAAGACATAATTTGACTGAATTTCACCAAGGCCCGGAGGAAACAATTGAGACCGAGGGTCTATTTCTTTAAAGATTGAACGGATTAGATTAAAATTAGTCCACATTAAAGCAATAAGTAGCAGGATTAAACGGATTAAATTTTAATCCTGCGAGCTAAACGAGTTAAACGAGCTGCTTTTAATCCGACCTTTAATCCTGTTTCTTTAATCATGCAGGATTAAAATATTTAATCCAACCCTTCGCAGGATTAACAATGGGAGAGTTAATTTTAATCCGGCCCCCGTAATTTCTATTTCTTTAAGGATTAATTTTAATCCGTTTAATCCTGCTGGCTAGTTTTGAACTGATTTTTAATCCCCGTGCTGCTACGGAGGTTAAACGGATTAAAAACTAAAACAGCGAAAAGTTGCATTTCCAATCAGCAACTGCATATATAGACGGCGCTGTCACTGCCGTAATGACACTTGCTGCGTTTTCATTGGACAATTGATGTTAGTGTTGAGCTTAGCTATTCTTTAAAACATAACGTTTATGTTAGTTAAATAATATTCTGCTAAAAATACAAAAGTTATTTTCTCAAAATTGCTAACCGTTTTAAAAACTGTTAGCAAAGCAAAGCAAAGTTTATAACAGTTTTTTTATTATATACATATTTCTCCTGTTACGCAAGCCGGACAATAGAAGCAAGGTGTCATCGCACAGGCAAATTAACCGAGTCGTTTCTAATTTTTAGTCACTGTCTCATCCATAGGCTGTAAGATTAAAATCGTTTTTCCCTAATTGCGACCAACATTTTCAGCGATTCTGAAGTATCTGCCACGCAAGCGGAAGGGTTGCCATTTAGCACAAATGTGTTACACACACATACCCCGGGACTCCTTTTTATTTGCTCCTATTTTTTCGCTTTCTAGCTAAAGTGGTTGCTTGACAAAGTTGGGGAAAACAGGCAAACTTCAGGTTGTGCATACATTTTAGTTAATTTCCAGATTTCCAAACGACCAAATTTTTGTGTCACCAAACCCGTGTCACCTAGAAACGCCTAACAGTGGTTATTTCGATAAAAGCCAAAAAGACTGTTGTTTGTATTATGTATTATGTATTCGGACTTGCCAATCTTGGCCAACATTTTTGTGTTCATTACTTTGCTAACCGAAATGGTATTTGATATAAGTCATATTAATTACAGATTCTCAGATTTTTCCTTTGACATCGGACTGGCCCAGCAGAGTTGGCGGTGGGTGCCGCGGTCCGTCCAGGTCCAGACTCAAACATAAAAATTTAGAAACCATAAAAATTTAGTAAACTTAGGTATTTGCTAGAGTTTATAATAGGAAGAGTAAGACACTCAGTTCTTATAGAATAAGCTGGCAATATGCTCGAAACATCAAGGCCGAAATCTCGGGTGGGGGGTCTCAGAGTGTAAACATGCAACGCTGAAAATCCTTTTTCAAAAACGGGCGTTTTTGCCAAATTAAATACTATAACATTAAATGCTATAACATAAGAAGGCCTGGAAGAAATAAGAAGTTTGTTGTATTCTATTCTGCTGAAAAGTTCTGATTTAGGAGTCGTGAAGCATAATGGTGCTCTGACATTCGATTTTTGATTCAGCTGTTCATTATTTACTTTCATGCTATTTTTACTCCGTTCGTTTATACTAAATTTATAAAAAGCTGGATAGCAAACGGACTTTGATACAGAAACCCTTTTTCACGAAATCGGTGACAAATTTTTTGGTTATTTTTGGTATATAATTCTTGCAAATCGAAGGAACTCGAATAAACTGAATTTTTCGAAATAAAAAGCCATTATGTTGCCATTCGCTTTAGTTCGACTGGAAGCACACCCACACCAAATTTCAGGTCAACTGGCAAGTTCTGCGCTTTAAGGTGGTGATTCCTTTTGGGCACATATTGTTATTTGGCGGCGTCAATCAAGATGAAATTCAGGTCAACTGGCAAGTTCTTTGCGCTTCCTTTTTTTTTTTTTTTTTTTTTTTTTCTCTCCTCCCTCCTTTTTCTTTCTCCCTTTCCTACTTTTTTTACCTTTCATTCTAAGTGGTGAAGGGCTAATTCGAAGTTTCCGAAAACTATTTCCAGTTAACTAATCTCAGCAATAAAGAAATAGCGTTTGGATTAGTTTTTGACCAGTGAATTAAAATCCTGCAGGATTAAAACTTTTAACTTCTATTTCTTTATTGCAGGATTAAACGGATTAAAATTGACTCGTTTAATCTGCGAGTTAAAACAGCAGGATTAAACGAGTTAATTTTAATCTGTTTTATCAGTTTAATCCTGCAATAAAGAAATATAGGTTAAAAGTTTTAATCCTGCTGGTTTTTAATCCGTTTAATCCGACCATTTTAATCTTTAAAGAAATAGGGCCCGAGAAGCGGGCGGACCACCCCCCGACATAGCCTCCCGAACCACTGCCGTACTACGAGCAACATCAAAGCTAGACGGAATAAAATTGTCAAAACTGCTTCTAAAATTTGAGCATTCGAAGGGCTGAACTGTTAAAAAATCACCCCCCGGAGGTGCTGAATTTACTGCCCCCAGCGCGGCCACCGCCCCCGGAGACTGCACCGACTCAGAAACGCCCTGGGTAGGCCCTGAAATCGGTCCCCCAAGCACACACACAGTAGTTTCACCCGAACTTTCCGCAATTTCCGGGTTCTGAGTAGGGGGGGGTGATATTTTGACGGGAAACTGACGAAACGCACGGACCGTCGGGAACCGTTGGTGTCCCCCAAGCATGCTGCAGTGCTCCCGGAACATTTAAACCCGCCCCCCGAACACCAGAAGTCTGCTGAGAGTGACAGCCAACCGTACCCCGCCGCCCCGCTGGTGGAGTAGGGGGCCAAACCGCCCCCCAAAAAATTGGGGGGTGGGGGGTTCCAAATGCTGATTTTGGGGAAGTTCCAAAATTTGATTTTGGGGTGGGAAAACTTTGGGGGATGAGGGTCCCCACTCCCGGCTTGGCTAAGCTGTAACTCAGCGGCGCCGGGGAGAGACTGAGGGGGGGAGGAAACAACCACTTGGGGGGCTGGGGGTGGGGGACAACCAGAATTTTGGGGGGAGCATCTTCCCCCCGACCGCCGACCCCCCGACAAAAAATTCGTGGATTTCGGCTCAAAAAGCTGTCCGAATGTTCTGGTGCCTGACTGGAGGGTAATTCATTAAATAATTTAACAGTATTATCACAAAACTTTTTAAATGCCCGGGTAACCGGACGAGAGGAATCCGACATGCTACTCACCTGAGAACGGTCGCCAGTTTGTAGAGATTTGGACTACACGATCTCTGAACAAACAATTTAATCACAGAAATAAACCTGTAGAAAGTACGCTCTTAAAGCGTGACTCCCGACAAGCGAATTTCTGGATATTTAGAAAATTGCAAAGGTTCTCTGAGTGTGCGCATGCCAAGACACCTAACGTCAGATTACCCTAGCCTACAGTAAGAAAAGAAATGAACTGACTAAAATACGATTTTACTAAACAAAAATACGAGTTTACTTTGACTTCCAAGTTATCCAGGCAATATCAAAAATAACAATTTAACCGTAAATTTCTAATTCACAACAAAAAGGCACCAGAGCAGATTTTGAATATAACAAAACCAAACTTAACAAACCTGACAATAGACTTTCCCCCAACTATACAAAAAATGAGGATCAGGCGTTCAAAATCTAGAGGTTAATGGGGCGTGAATACAATAAAAAAGGAGCCGCCCACCTTGACAAAAGTACAAAGCCAACTGAAGTGCGCGCTCAAATTTGAAAGATAGTGACAAATTAGCTAGTCCGGCCTTGGACCGTACACAAGAGTAACAATTTAGTTTGAACGTTCATTAATTTTGATTACATTTTGAATAGTTTTAAGTCAGAAATGTCGAAAGTGATTGAAATAATTCCACACCAGGCTCCGGTGGGACCTCCAAATTAGACAAAACTTTATTCATTCGCCAACTTTGCCGAAAGTGCCCAACTCGTTCGCGTATATATAACTTTTCATTTCAGTCCGCGAATATGGGTTGCTCGGCGAGGCAGTGCCCATATTAATTCGCCCACAACCTAGTGTCCTCTTCTTTTTTTGAACCTAGCCCTAATATTAAGTATTTTAAGACTAGTACTCTCTTGATTTTACAACCTCACCACTACCCATATTACTTTTTCATGCTCCGGAAGAGCATTTTTATTAATTGGGTATATAAAATACTAATATCCCAACCGGACCATATATACGCACGAAAAAGCTTAAATTGAATTCAGACACAAATTCTCTATAAACGGAGAAATTAAAAATTCAGATAAAAATGCCAAAAAGGTTAAAAATTTGAGTTAGAGAAATGCCGCAGGCGAGAAAAATTTAAAAAAAATGGATAGAAAATGCCGCTGACGCGAAAAGTTTCCTTTTTAGCTTTTTTCATTGACAATAGCTCAGATTTTGCTTTCCCCAAAACTTCCGAGGGTAAACCGGACAAAAGAAATGGTTGAAACCCTCAAAACCCCTCTCCTGGGTGCGCCAATGAGCATCTGCACAGCTTTTTTTACTGGTTTCCATGCAAAGCTTTCCATTAGGAAATTTTATTGTGCCTAAAAGTTTCTTAACCTCCTTTCTTATTTTTATTTTTTAATTTAAATTTCTTCAGTATTGTACGGTGCACATTTTTCATACTTTCGAAAAATTTCTAAACTCCTATTTAAATCTAACTTCTATTTAAATCTAGTCTATTTAAATCTTTTTAGAAGTTTCCATTACGGATTTTTTCTTAACTTCAAAACATTTTCCACTTCTGATGGACTCAGTCCCCAGACCCCCGAGGGGAGTGGTGCGTATTTGTTCCAAAACTTTATCTGGTTGTATATATCGCAACACCGCCGAGCTCTTTTCCAAAGTAAAGCAAATATAAATCTTTTAGGCTGCTCCCTCTTTTTCAAAATCCTGGCTGTGGAGACTATTAAAGTAAAAATCCAAATCCTGGAAATAAAGGACTACACAACGGTGCCAACATGTTTATAACTCCAAAATAAGGTCAATATTGAGTCAGAAAGTCGATATGCTGTTAAAAACGTAAAATTGCAACTGGGGGTGGGGGGGGGGAAGTCGCGAAAATTGGCAGCACAATTGGGTATTTTTAGTTTAAATTCTGTAAAATTTTTCAACAAACGCCCAAATTTTTGGCTTAAAGTGTTTATTATTGCGATAACTACACGTTATTTACGGTTTTATGAACTCTCTGAAACCATATTGACTAGTGATGGGCACTGGATATCCGGATATCTGGGTAATTTTTATATCCGGATAATATCCCATTTGAGAAAAATATCCGGATATCCGTGTACATTTCAGACAAAGTAGTAAAAAATTAGCAAATTTTTGACAAAAATATCATAATTTTTCAAACATTTTTCAAAAACTTCTCTAAAAATATTTTTGAAACCAAGATTGTGGCTTGATTGCTTGATAGAAATTCACAGCATACCAAAAAATTGACAAAAAATTAAGTTTAACTGCAAAATCAAAAATTTTTCTTGAACTTAAGGGGGGGGGGTCGCTTTGGGTCAAAATCGATAGACACGGATTTCGCTCATTTTCACACACAATATAGGTACGTATGTTCTCATAAGAAGAAGACAAAACAATTAGAGTTCGAAATCAAACGGTGGCAGAGATATACAGCTATAAAGTTGGAAAACTTGAAAATTACTGTGATTTGCCCTATAAGGTCATGTTGAGACAGAACGGCAGCGAAATTCGGGTCAACTAATATTGCAAATTAATATTTTAGGTTGGCTAATATTTTAATGCTAAAACAACTCCGGGATATCCAGCCAGTCGTTCAGAGTACATTCTTCCGTTGTGAACTGAGCCCTTTTCATCTAATTGTGCCCTGAAAGTTTAACTTGCTCTAACTTTCAGATACTACATTTCTGACACATAGTTCTATTAAAAAAGTTGTTCAGCTTGTCAGTAGCTATCGAATGATACTAACTCAATATGTCTATATTTTGGGAATTTCAAATATTGACTTTTGTGACCTATAAGAGATCAAAGGAGCCGACACGACAGAAAAGTTCTACCTTGAAGCATTTGCCTTTACCATAATGTTCCGCAGGCATTGAGAGTTTTATGTGCCAATTTTGGTGACTTTCGAGTGGGTAACGAGTGAGAAATTATTAAAAAAACGTGAAAATTGAGAAAAATGATGATATTTGGCAAAATTAGCAGATCTTGTGGCAAGTTTTTTGAGAGCCCTACAAACGGTAGAAATTTGCAAGTACTGTCATAAGAATTCTGTGTATGCGTAGAGTGCAACTATCTATAAGCGGTTTCTGTAGCTTTTGCCAATCGTGCAGCAGAGGCGAAAATGTTTTGCTGGTCCTGTTTTTCGTGGTACAAAAAGCACCAATTTTCCGAAGTTTTGACTTTGAAAAATCGCCAAAAATCCGACACTCAACAGAATTATTCCAGAAGGGTTATTTGCACTCTCTGGTATGTCCTTAACATGTACAACACGGTTGCAGCGCTGTATCTTGCATACAGCGAAAAAGTTTTCTGCCACAAACTTTTTAACCTAACTTTTTAATTTTCCTATGTTTAACACATGTCGAGGTCACCTTTGAAGGGCTCTACAGAACGATTAAAGCAATATTACGCAAAACGCACCTGTCTTGTTTTAAGGACCCATTAGGACTACAAAATATGTGAAAATGAGCAAAATCGGAGATGGTCGAAAAATCGGCCAAAAAGCGACCCCCCCCCTTAAGTTTGGAATAGGCGGATAACCGGATGTCCGTTAACGCAAAATAGGCGGATATCCGGATATGAAAAAATATCCAGTGCCCATCATCACTAATATTGACCTTATTTTAGACTTAGAAACATGTTACCAATCAAGTTTTCGAATTTAAAACCCCTGTCTAATGTCAAAATTACTTCATGGTTGAAGGTTTTGTGGCAGTAGCAATGGCTGAAATGCGATTTTTGGCATAAAAATAGAAAAATTTTTTGGGGGAGGTTTGGGGAGGTCTAAAAAATTCCTAATTCCGGTGTAAGCCCCCCCCCCAACCCAAATCCCCGTTACACCATGGGAGGACATAGGTGTAACGGGGATTTGGGGTGGAGGCATAGGTGTTTGCATTGTGAAACGCAAAAAGTTCTCAAAAATGCCAGGATTTAAGCTAAAAATAGCTATTTTTACGAAAAATCTCCAGCGAAGCCGAAAAAGTTTTGAAAATTGGCCAATACTCCCACCAAATTTTCGAAATTTTCGACCAACTTTAGCCGCCCCTCAGATTTTTTGACTATCCCTCCCCCCACTTTTATTCCCCCCCGAACCCGTTTTGCTAAAAAATGGTCAATTTTGAAAAATTTCCCAAATTTTGGCTTAAAATCGGTTTAAAACCATAGTTTCCCCAGGGGGGGTATCCCCCCAAAATTTTCGACCAACTTTATTCCCCCCCAGACTTTTTGACTATCCCTCCCCTCCCCCCACTTTTGGTTACCCCCCCCCCACCCCAACCCCCCCAGCACTTTTTGGGGCCAAAATGTTAGCTAAATTTTGCTAAAAAATGGTCATTTTTTGAAAAATTTTTCTCACACCTCCGAAGTTTGCCCCCCCCCAACCAAAATTTCCGGTGACACTATGCTGCCCGCCCCCTCCCCCGGTAAAAATACCCTGATATATATATATATATATATATATATATATATATATATATCTATCTATATAGGTAGCCGAAAGGGGAGGGGGTAGCCGAAATTACGGTGGGTGGGGTCAGCCGTTTTGAGGTGGGGTGGGGTCCGGAAAAATCGAATTTGGGGGGGGGGGGTAAAAATGTTTGGTTTAAAAAATTTAGAAAAAATTCGCAAATTTGCTAAAAAAGCGTTATTTCCAACTAAAAATCAACAATATTTCTTCATTTTTGCTTATTTGTTCGAAAAAAACTTGGATTTTTTCAAAAATTTCGAATTTCTCTAAAAAATTTCGAATCTTTACTAATTTTGAGGGAAAATTTTCAAAATTTTGAGGGTGGAGTCTGGCAAATTTGGGTGGGTGGGGTCTGGGATTTGGCCATTTGGGGGTGGGGTCTGCCTCCAAAATTACGAGGGTGGGGTCACCACTTTTCGATCTGGTGGGTGGGGTTCCCCCCACCCCCCCCCCCCCCCCAGGTACACCTATGTATACGGGGTTTGAAAATTTTTAGGGAGGGGTCACCGACAGGCTGATTTGGGGTAGGGGTAGCCAAATTTTTTTAGAGGAGTCGGGGACCACTCCCTTCCTCCCTCCCCCGAACACACTTAGAGTAGGCAGCCTATGATGCCCACTCTCTTTTCTCAGCCACCATCACCCCACTGATTTACCATGCATATTACATAATTTTACACTGTTAAAAATCTGTTATTAATTCATTGTAAATTTTACAATGTATTTATCTTGGTTGTACAACATTGAAAAACCGTTGTACCTCCACTGTAATGGGTGGGTGTTTTGGTGTGTTTGATTTGTAAATTTAGGAGTGTGTATTTGTTAGAAATGTTAGGTGTGAAATTCATGTGAGCAAGATTTGTCCTTAAACTAGTTCTTTATAACGTGTTTTTATTTAGCCGCTAGGCGGCGCTGTCCTCTAGCAAAACTAGATAGGAACCTTCATCCAATCAGAACTTTCCAGGCTTCTCGCAAAAATCAATACTCGGCTCTGATTGGCTACTTAGGGGGGTGGTCTGACGCAAGAACAGAAAGTAGTCAGTCTAAAAGTTTTTCTTTCTTAGCGAGTAGTTGGTCCTTATCACTGAGTCATTCATATACGTATCTTTACGTTATCGTTTCCCCCTGAGCTGTGTTTATTTATAACTGTCCCTGTGTCGCTAGGATCCCTGGTGTTCTTGTCTATACCTGTTGTTTTCTTTCTGTATTGTCCTGATTTCCCCCTCTATTATATTTAACCGTCCCCCGGTTTAGGTCGTTCCGGCCAAACCTTCCTATACCTGTATTATTTGTGTGATTTTAATATTGATGGAAATTTATGGTCATTTCTATTTCTCTTTTGCTTCCAGTTGGGTAAATTAGTAAGTTGTCAAGTGGTTGTCCTAAATATTTGTGTGATAATTTGTGTTGACTAATTCTCTTGGAAGATCTGTGAAACTAATTTGAACATTTTGTGAAAATATTTTAGTTAGGTCTTAAAATTAAAGATGGTCTCCAAATAATTGTACATAAGGTCTTAGCTTTTACTGTTCGGTAGGCAGTTAGGTAGTTAGAACATCTGGCAGTCTGAGTCTAGATTTGAGCGTAACGTTGT
Source organism: Trissonchulus latispiculum (assembly GCA_030248195.1). Lineage (NCBI taxonomy): Eukaryota > Metazoa > Nematoda > Enoplea > Enoplida > Ironidae > Trissonchulus > Trissonchulus latispiculum. Next base: position 3,984 of record JASAND010001945.1, on the reverse strand, counting down.
GGTGTTGTTTTGTAATTCATTCTGAGTTAGGGCCACTGTTGTTCCAGAGTTTTGGCGAGGTTGTTGCTACATTTCGACTGGAACAACATCTCCTCCAGGTCTGCTGTTTCCTAGCGCGCAGTTCCCACCCCGTAGTGCTTAGTAGTCAGGTCGCCTTCTACTAGCATTACATTAGGCTGCCCGTCCCGACCTCTCAATTATTTTTGTAAAATTTTTCTTGTTTTTCTCCAGTTTTCTTGTGTGATTGTCCGTATTGTGGGGACCAATTTTTCGTGAATTTCTGTACGTATTCTGTGATTTTTTGTGGCTATTCTGGTATTATTAGTGGGGGTGTAGCCGTGATTTTCTGTGATTCTTGTGTATTTTATGCGGGTTTATTGCGCCGATTTCTTGCGCTTTGACCGACTATACATATTGTTCTAACCTAATTGTGTGGGATTTTGTACATTTTTCTGTAGTTTGTGGCGCCCTTTTGCGCGGTTTATTTTTTCTAATCAGAGTATTTCGTGTATTTTTTCTTGCATAATTCTCTCGTGATCGTGTGCTTTTAACCTATTATTTTAGTATTAGCTGTTGAACATAATTTTAATCTCACGTTCATTTTGTTCGTATAATTGGCTAACGCCCTTATTTTTAGGTTTAATTATAAAATTTCTTTCAGAGACCCGTACCATTACTTGACGTAAGGTACTTTTTCCTCTGTCTACGTATATATTTACCCTTCTCTTTCTTGATCTCAAATATTCTCAGATATGCCGAAACCGCCCGAAAATTCTGAGGACCCTACCAAAAAGGGAACGTCGTCTGGGGAACTCAGACGAACCCGCCTGGCGTCGACCACCAGTGCTGGGAGAGTAGCGACAAATCAGGGCCCTGCCGTGAATCCAGGCAGCTACCGCCCTCCGGTCACTAGATCAAAGGACCCTAAACCAGCGGATACAGCACCGGCGGAGGAAGAAGAGGAGGAACCCTCCAAGATAGGGGGCGCATCGAAATCGTCGGACGAAATTGGAGCTGGGACTGAGCCTCAAGGGGGACAGAAGGAACCTGTTCCTCTAGGTACCCTGGAGGCACAGACTAAGGAACAGTTGGAAGCTCTGAAAGCTCAACTACAGCATATTGGGCACGGGTTGGCAAACCACCGGTACCAGCAAAACCGAGGACCGCCTCCGATTTCCGAATTTTCGGACTGGCGCGGGTTGAAGCAAATAGTAGATGATATTGAGCAGGGCTTACAACAGGAATACCAACGGCCTCGACTGGGATCGGATAGCAGCCTTCTTCGAAGGCGTCAAAGCCAGCATTGGTCCCAGTCCCCTTCTGGTGGGTTGCTTTGGGACGATGAAGGGACATTTTTCATGGACAAGCCTGTTCGCCGGGACCCGGAACCGACTACTCCCCCGCGACGGACGCATAGAAGCACGGTGCAGATCAACCTGGTTAGCCCCACAGCTAACCAGGAGGGAGCTAAAGGAGGCTCCAAAGAGAAGGAGGCCCGCAAAGCCCGGGGGCCCATGGACAAATGGGTGGTTCCCTTGGCTAACCCACCGGCGATACCCGCTCGGAGGGCCAACCCACTGCAGGATATGGTGCAACCAATCCATCCGAGGCGGTTTACAGAGCCGGAATACTACGCCATCAGGGATCTGCTTACTCAGTGGCTGGCGGAACTCCCCGCAGTCACGTGGCAGGCACTGGAGGAAAATTTCCCACGGGTTTGCAGGGAAATGTTGGCACTTTGGCAAACCCCACGGGACGATCCAGATGCTGGGCCTCCTCCATATCAGATGGGTAGACGACGGACTAACCGTACGTTTAGTACCAGTAACGCTCCGCCTCCACGACCGCAGAGGCAGCCAGACGAGGTCCCACTCATTGACTTGGATGATTCTTGGGAATCCCCACCCCCGGTCCGCCCTAACCCGCCTGCGGAACCAGCACGACGGCGGGCCCCTTCGAGGGAACCCACCCCTCCACCACGGGTACGACGGTTGGCGACCTCGGGACAACATTCCCAGCAGAGTCATACGCCTTCGGAGTCCAGATGGGAACCAACTGGACCGACTCAAACCGTCCAGCACCTGTCAGCGGCGGAACCCGCTGCCTCTTACGGTACATAATACATAATACAATTGGGAGAACATCTAAAAGGGTTTAAGGGAATGAAGCCCTTCCAAGGACCAAAAAGCAGCATAAAGCTTTCTAGTTGGCTGGCTAATTTCGAGGCTACAGTGAAGGTTTATGAGGTTCCCTCAACCTTCAAGTACAGGATCCTATGGACGCTGCTTGACGAAAAGGTTAAGGAGGCAATGAGCCCTTGTCCTCCGGACAACTTCGACAGCTTGGTGGCCCTGTTGCGTCAGCTATACGAACCACTCCCTGTTACAACGGAACAATACGCTTAGCAGTTCTATGGACGTTACCAGCAGACCAACGAACAGGCGCATGACTTCGTAGCTGCCTTACGCGTTTTGACCGTGAAGGCATTCCCCCACGAACCGGTCATGGACAGGGAAAAGAAACTGGTTGCCCAGTTCCGACGAGGTTTGCGGCCAGAGCTGCGAGCCAGACTGGCGGCCTCTCTAGCAGAGGTACAGTTTTGGCCACATATCAGGGAAAATGACCTGATTACGAGGGCACTGCATATAGTAGAAACGGTCCAAGGAGAAATGAAAAAGGAACAGCCAGCAGTGGCCTATGCGGCTCAAGTAGGAACACACGAATGCTATGCAGTAAATCAGGGTCGGGTTCCTTCACAGCAGCCCAGACCAGGACCACCGCCCAGCACAACGAACGCCAACCGGGTCAGCAACAAGGATATCAAGGAGACTCTAATCGGTGCTGGACCTGCCACCAGGTGGGACATCGGCAGCGACAGTGTCCGGAGCACCTCCGGGCCCTGCGCCAACAAGGACCTATGCCTGAACAAGCTCCACGACAGCGCCAAGAGGGTAACCCTCAAGGCCAAGGGCAGGGTAACCAAGACCAGCAAAAGCTACAACCGCGCCGATGGGGGCGTGGTATCATTGGACCCCTGCGATATCATGGTTTCCCGCCCCAGGGAAACGAGAATCCGGGGCGCGGGCAATAGACCCGAACCCGTGTCCCGTTCCAGCGGCCCCTCCTGGTAATGTTGTAATGGCAATCCAGTCTTTTAATACTAACGTAACCCCTACTGACGACGAACCCTATTATAACCGTGGTGGTTTTTGGAGCAGTGATTCAGATAGTGATTTGGCTGACAACGAGGAAACCTCGGAGGTCAACCCGATCCCCCATATGGAATTTACCCCAACCCCAAGGGGGATTAAACGCCACCCAGAACCTACACCCCCCTTGACTGCAAGTGCAAATCTTGCAAGCAAAAGCGAAGAAGGGCAGAATGGTTTCCCCCTCATCATTTGATCATGGAAAACGGTGGTTATCCGGACGGCGGGGATATCTATTATGACGGCTATGGTAAGCAGTGACCCTATAAATTTTGGAACCGTTGGCGTGGATGTGAAGCCTTTTGGTAATGGCGGTTCGACGGCTGCTAGGTACAACGTGCCGTACCGGAAGCGGTGGAAGAAGGCCCCTGGTACCCAGTGGGACCAACTTCCGCTCGTGAAGCAAGCGATGGCAGCGCAAGAGTCGAATGCAGCTATGGCTGCACAAACCCGAGCGAATCAGGCTAAACAGGCGGCACCCCGCCGACAAAGGAAAAACTCTACCTCTGTCGAAGTCGAAACGGATCCAATACGGGTCATTACGCCACTGCACCGCCTGCTAATACGCATGACCCCTCCAGACCCGGTGACTGGGGCTGATCGCATAAGCCCTGGGGAGGACCAGGACCCGGTAAACGGGCTTCCAGCTGTAAGCACTGGGGATAACCAGGGGCTTTCAGCTGTAACCGCTGGGGACACGAGGCACCTGGGGTCCCCGGTGAGCGGTCACCTCTGGAGGCGGCCTCGAGTTAGAAACGGTGACGACTGGCAGGCG
>JASAND010001943.1:0-23758 GCA_030248195.1 Trissonchulus latispiculum | reverse complement strand
TGAGAAACGAGTACTTAGTCTTCTACAATTCTATAGCTATTTTTAAACATTATTGGCGCAGTCCACGGTTACTTTCAGCTTATTAGTCTCTTGTTAAAAGAGAGTGCAGAACCAGAAATGTAACTATTGCACTCTTCGCGGCTGTGTACTCTTGGCATTATTAAATTTAATTCCCTGTTAATTCCCTATTAAGTTTAATTAAATTTAATACTGGCTGCAATCATGACAATTCCCAGTGCCAAAGGATCCAGATATTTTGCCAAAGCATCACCATTTATGCTGAGATGAGTTGCGAAAAATCCAAAAATCTTGTTCTGGGCTAGAGTGTTCAAGTATCCACTGGCTGTTCGAGCAACGCTTGCCGCACCTAACATAAAAAGATCCGTCAAAAATCCATGAGTAGTAGGAAGAGGATTAAGTCAGTAGGCTTCCCTTCTTCTCATAGTTGGTCCCCCATTCGGAGAAAAATGCAACAAAACATACTTTTCTCATTGGGGAGGCCATAGCCAACTGCCAGTCATATTACTCCTCTTTAGAGACTCCAGAGCAGTAGATTACTTCAGTTTCAAATCGTTTCAACACAATTCACGCAGGAGGACAAGGGTAGCCAGTCAGCCGTTTAGGTTTGCCCCTTCCTCAAACGGAAAAGAAGGGAAAGGTAGCCACCAAAAGGCAGGGATTTTCTGAAATCTGATGCCTGGCTACACTCTCCTCAACTGAAACTAATCCTCAGTTGAAACTAATCCACTGTTCTGCCCTCTAGCAATCTTTACAACCTGATTGGCTGTTGGCTATCGCCTGCCCAACCTGCCAGCCAACACCCAATCAGATTTCAGAAAACCAATGTCCGTCTGGTGGCTACCTTTCTCTTTGCCTATCCCTTTCTACCCACTCCGCTATTGAGGAATTGGCATACCTAAATGGCAGGTCAAATTTCACTGATTCTTGCGGAAACATATCTGGGTACCTCCTCTTGTGGAAAGATTTTGCCTTTTAAAACATATATCCCGTTGGAAACTAAAATTAGTCTTCTAAAAGTTAGTCTTCTATGTGATGTGTGTGAGTGTGTGGGGGAATTTTGGATCCCTTGCGGACGAGTAGGAATTCCACCTTGTCCACTGTAGGGGTCTCTGCAATCTGATTGGCTGTTGGCTACTTCCTTCGCAAACGAGAAGCGCTTATGTTTTATCGACCCCTCCCCTCCAAACGTGTTGACATTAGCTTCCTTTTAGTCGGAGGACCGTTACGAAACCAAAAGAAAGTAGTCCCATGTCTTGCTCTTCGATTTAAATATTATTTATTAAGCCGTTGTTCATTGTTCATATTTTCGGCTAGAATTAAATCCATCCAAGTGAGTTGTGCTAATCATGCAAGCTAAAAGAATCGGCTCGTGGGTGCCTTAAACACATTTAGACTGATTGAACCCGCGGGATTGCTACATATTCTGGATTAAGCGCGTACTATTATGCGTGTATTATAATCATTCTTATGTAACCGATTAATATTATCATTAGCTATTTAAATGCTTTGCTACTTAGTTTTATTACTAAGGGAATAAGTAATTTAGTTTAATAGTAATTCAATAATTACTTGCTACTTAGTTTTATTACTAAGGGAATAAGTAATTTAGTTTAATAGTAATTCAATAATTACCTATGGTATAATATTTGAATTTAATTACCTAAGCGAACAGCTTCCTGGCTAATCACTTTGCACCTTCGGGTGATGATCACTACATTGTGACATCTAATGCAGCAAACAATAACAACTATGTACCAAATTTAACTACCTATTATATATTCTAAAAGTAAAGTCCATCCTATGGAATAAGCCATATATTCGCCCACAGTAACGTAGGAAAATGTGTAGACCGAACCTGCTCGAGGGACTCTGCAGCCAAACTCACAATAGCACAAACCTAAAATTATAACGGATATTTATTTGATGATACTATTAACAAAGCAAAGGCTTATGTAGGTTTGAAGGGGGGGCAAAGGATTCTGGTAATACTGACTGGAATCCTAATATTATTTTATGTTCATTCTTTTAAATGACAAACCTGCAGTTAATGTTGTTTGTTCAAAGTTCAGGCAAAAGTGGAAATTGAAAATTATAAGTTAACTGACAAGCAAGACTAATACATTTAACAAAGATGATTGCAAAAATCATTGAAGCAGGTACGCGATGATTAAACAGCACATGTTACAAAAATGCAAACAAAGTTACTACAAAGCCAGCGGACTTGCTCTTCATTGTCCATAAATTTGTATTTCTACCACTTACCAGCTAATATAGAAGCGAAACCTGCAATCGTGAAAGAAATAACTGAGGCAGGACCAGCCTTATTGTGAGCTACAACACCAGTCAGAACATAGGCGCCAGCAGCCAGAGTACTTCCAATTCCTAGAGATTGAAAAATGAAATCGTACAGCATCGGATACTGCCAGTCAGCTCACGAAGCGCTTCTACGTTAAAACAGGGACTGCGTGACCAGTTTCCACCGGAGCAGCAAGATCGGCTATGGATCTATGGTGTATTCATTAGTTAAATGAGTTGTTTAAATAGACGGCTAGATAGAGGATTTTTCGACCCTTCGGTTTACGCACAAGCCTTATTTCCTTCCACAAGAACAGTAAGATACAAAGGGTAGTTTTTGAAACTTGCAAGCAAATGGTCTTCACCGCCTTAGAACAAAATTAATAGACTTTTTCGCTCATTTGCCTTTCAACTGGCATTTTACAGCAACATTCTCAAGCAAGATTTTTAGTTTGCGGATATAAATAGATTATCTTTTCACTTTCAATTGCCATTTCAAATGGGAAGTCCTACAATTCGTGGCATGGGATTACAGAAAGGGTTATTGGATAACGAAATAAAGTTTTGGATTGACTGAAGTAAAGCATAAGGTCAATTCAACACTGACACAGAAATTAACTGAAACCAAGCTTTTGAACGGCCATTTGGTGTGCCCACTGCATTGACTACATGCACGAAACAGAATGTAAATTATTCGTTAAAGCTTCCAGGTAACAAAGTGACGAGACACACAGAATTCACACCTTCAGTGTTAGTAAAAAAACCCAGGCCAGAACCTGCTTTTCTCCTTAGCAGTGTTTCGCGGACAGTGCTCCACCCAAACTTCAGACTCGAAAACAAACAGTTTATGTTTAGGTATTGGTTAATAAGGAAGGTCCCAGCTTGTGGAGGTGATGTGCATAAATTAATCTGACGTCTTTCTGCCTGACTAACCCACACGCAATTGATCTCTGTGGTTAACCTCTTCTCACACAGAACCTTCTTTGTAAAATAGAAGCAGTTTTGTAGTTTCATTTCGCTTTTGACCTTCTGAACTATGGATGAAGAATAAACTTGGTCTCAACTTAGGTAAATATTTGAAGCTCCGATATCAAAATAACAAAAAAGGCAGCGTCTTTATCCGCATCATCCGAACATTACGGATACTAATTAAAGAATTTTAATCGTTATCCCAGCACCAGAGACACAAAATGTCGGCCCTCAGGTACTTTGGTCAAATCAGATACGATTAATGATTAAAACAATCTCTGCTGTTGTATAAAACTAACCTAATGCAGTGAGATCTAAAGTATTAAGACGTCTTGATAATGTTGTTTGCTGCATCGTTTCATCATCGAAATGCTTCCTCCGATTAAGTGTCTTACAAAAATCATTAATTCGGTCGCAGATACCATGGCTACCATCTACAGTCAGCTGAACTGGCCGTTTGCCTGCACTGAAACAAGACTGAACTTGATTTACAATTAGAAGTTAACTTATTATATTGAACCCACTACATTTAACTGACATACAATTGGTCCAATCAAGCCCTCTAAAACCAAGTCAGTATTCAATATTCAATTCAATTCAAAATTAAATTCAATGGCTTGGGCCCACTACTTCCAGGCCATGAAAATTCACTGACAGTGATCAGGTAATCAAGCTCGTCATATATCGCAACTTTTACTAATTGCTTAACACAGCATCAGATCTAACCAAAGATAATCTTTATGGTACTTGGTCTACACTGTAATTGTCAGCCATTGTTTACGAACACTAACTATTTTCTAAGCAGCCGGTTTTCTAAGGGCCTTTTCATAAAAAGCTTAAACGGCTTAGCTTAAACGGCTTAGCTTAAAAAGCTTGAATGGCTTAAAAATTCCCTTTCATAAATAATTGGCTTAAGGTGGTGATTCCTTTTGGAGACATCAACTTTGAACCACTATTATTCATTCATTATTTGGAGTTAAGAAGTCATCTTTATATCAAAATGTAGCTTAACATTTTCTCTTTTTAATGAGTACAATGAATCTAAGTTTGGCTTTCCAAAATGTTTTTCCTGTATTTTAGAAGAAGTACAATTTTTCAGATTTTTTGCAGGCTGAAGTAAATTTTTTCGCAGGACATCGGTTAGAGCATTCGATAACTCTATCAAATAGCTGGGGACCCTTTTTTAGTTATTGTGATATCGCTCTTCGTTATGGAGAAATAAACTAAAATGTCTGCGCAACCTGGATTTTGCCTACTTTTCACTACTTTGGCAGGCCACTACTTCAGTTAGAAAGCAGCTATCGGGGCAACTAAAAAAGGGTCCCGGGGTATTTTTGTGTAGAACACATCTGCAAAGTGGCAACTCTCTAGCTTGCATACTAAATTCTGCACAATCGCTGGAAAAAATTTGGTCGTGTTTTTGCAAAAACTACATTTTTTGTGATAACAGCCTAAGGGATAGCAATTGTACGATGGTCATGCCTCCGATAATTGGCCTCTGTGAGACCTTTAAATCGACACCCTTAGTTAAATTTTACGGCTTTCGTAGCTCAAGAAGTAGTGGATTATTTGATTTCTGCAGAAAGGACAAGTTTTTGACGCCAAAATAAGAAAATTGGCTAATCTCACGATAGGGAAAAGCTAGAAAGTTGCTTTCAAAAGCAAAATTGTAGAGTTTAACGAGTTCTTTCGAATGGATATAGTCATAGCCATGCAGCTGCTGCCAAACGTTCAGAAATTGGCAAAAACCGCCCTGAACGCAAATGTTGAATTTTTGAAGCGCGATTGCGCAGAGGGTGTTCGAACGCTAAAACAACTTATTTTGGAAAGTTTCGTTGAATTTCATCCTGGTTTACGCCGTCAATCAACAATATGTGCCCAAAAGGAATCACCACCTTAAATGGCTTAAACGGCTTAAACGGTTTAGGCGGCTTAAACGGCTTAGCTTAAACGGCTTAATTTAAACCGTTTAAGCCGATTAAGCCGATTATTTATGAAAAGGATTTTAAGCCATTTAAGCTAAGTCGTTTAATTTAAGCCGCTTAAGCCTATTATTTATGAAAGTCTTTTACTACCTATTAATAATATTAAAGCAAATGAACTTCCTGCATCAGTGTAGCTTATATCCTACTCCATTTGCGGTGTTGGTTCGGGTATGTGCACCAAACTTTGAAAGTTTGTAATTTATTCAGTTCTTGGAGTTCAACAATAATTTTTATATGATTTTAAAGCTAGGAATGTGTTCATTAAGTCAAAATAAAATATTTCTGCCGTAGTTCCACTGTTTGAATTGCGTATGTAACACAAAAGTAATTTTTGAACAAGGACTTCTCTGAGTGTGGTAAAGCTAAAGAGAAGCAATCACTTCTGGTTTCAAAAGAAACGCTTTGTCAAAAAAGTCGGCAAATTTATTCGTCTTCATGATCCACTCATCAAAAACAATCCAAATACCTTTTCTTGCACACAATTTTAGAAATAAAATAGTTAAATAAAATTTATTGGCTTAAGTTTTTCTTGATCTGTAGAATACTTGTATATAATGGCCAGGGACTACAAATTCGAAAATTTACACGGGAAAGAAAATCGTTTACTACATTATACACTTATACGTTCATATTTAATGAATCCAAACACAGCACATCCCGTTCGCCCACCCAAAATGAGTTGGTGTTTAAATAAAACTGTTGAGGAAGAATTAGCTTAAATTTTTTAATTTTATATTTCTTAGAATGCAACTGATTATCCTAGATCAAGTATTGCATTAGAAATAAATTTATGGCACTGAGGTTTTTACGGTAACACCGGCCCATTTTGGGTGAGCGGAATGGATGTACTGTATTTGGATTTTATATGTGTAGAAAAATTCAAAAATAATTGGAATTTTTGATAGTTGTTTTGTTCGGTAGGATTCTGCTATAACGTCTAATTTTTAGTACTTCTGCGTAAATTAAAATGTATCTGAAGCTAGAGCTTGTTTTTCTACTTGTACTAGAAACTGCTAGCCATAAGAGAAGCGGGTTTGCCGTGAAGCAAACTGCCCAATTACAAGTCTCTACAGATTGAGTAAACTTTAGGTCAGTTGATGCAAGCCACAGCCACAAGCCACATGTTGGCATGACCTCGGACAGCAGAATCAGAAATTGGGGCTTACTGGTGTCTGATGTACATGCCCACTGGAAGGACCAGGCTCAGCTGCGAATAATGCCTTGTTTGGGGCCTGCTCGTTTCAGTTTCCTTTTTAAAATTTGAAATTTAAAATTTAAAATACGACTGAGCAGTAAAAACTTTTACCAAAGTTACAAAAGTAAGAATTTACAAGAAAACTCATTTGAAAATTGAAAATTGTTGAATATAAGCACCACGATGACCTGAGAACAAATCTGCATACTCTGTCTTAGTGAGTCTTGTTTCATCATTTCTCCATGTCGGAGTTCAGTATAGATCATTTCATTAGTTGGTTGTGACTACTGACGGACTACTACAGATTTTAGTGCAAACCACTATAAATCAGACCGGATTGTTTTTGATGAGGGAATTATGAAAACTAATAAATTTACAAACTTTCAGCAGAATATCGTTCCGTGACTCAAAGATTGGTGTGCAGGGCTACACTTTAAAATTGGATATTGGAAATAATCCAGAGCGGACCAAAGAAAAGTAAGGGATGGATGAGAGAGTACTCCACCCAAGGATCATGACTCAAAAGATTTCGAGCCTGACTCAAAAGATTTCGAGCCTGACTCAAAAAGTGGGTATGCTCAGGGTAAAGCATTGCAATGCAGTGCAGCATTAACACAGCTGTAAGCTGGAGAATGCATGTATAACTTGTATAAGGAACATTATCAAAAATCTAGGAACATTATCAAAAATCTAAACGCTAAAACGCATGAAATGTCGTTTCTTTTATCGTTTCTAACTGTAAGCTTTTTCGTCACTTTTGTCAGTGATTCGTGTATATGCTACGCATCTGTGTTGTCCACTTTTTGAACCAAGAAAAACTTCTTGCTCTGGCTGCAACTGAGCTGAGTGCACAACAAAAAATAGTTTTCTGAAAAACAGCTAAACGTTTTCAAACGTTAAAGCAAGAAACGCCTTTCAAAACGATAAAACGTTTTCATTTTTGATAATGTTCCTAAGCATAAAATAACCTGAGTTAAGTAAGCAAAAAGTATTTTTTGACTTGAATATAAGCTGTTATAACTGTTTATCTTATAAGTAAAAGGTTATTTATCAGGGTTGAGGCTGCTTTTTTAAATATTTACCAGTAGTAAAACGCATGCCAATAACGCCAATGAATTCTCCATACTGTGAGCTTCATTTTGATATAAATATCATTGGCGTACTCCAAGTATTAAGGAAGTTGTGAACATTTTAATATTACTACTACCATGGTTTAAGCCGTTTAAGCGCGGTGATTTTACGCGGCTTAAAAATCAGGCAATTTGAACTGAATTTTGAGCCATCGGCTTAAACGGTTTAAACTAAAATTATTTATGAAAAGGAGATCGGCTTAAACGGCTTAATTTTAAGCCACTTCATTTTTAAGTCGGTGTGCTTTTTATGAAAAGGATTCGGCTTAAAGTTTAAGCCGATGGTTATTTGTGAAAAGGGTCGGCTTAAACAGCTTAAATTTAAGCCGTTTAAGCCATTTAAGCCGTTTAAGCCGTTTAAGCCGACCACCCTTTTCATAAATAAATTCACTTTTAAGCTAAGCCGTTTAAGCGCTTTTTATGAAATGGCCCTAAGTACAGCGCTATATAACCAGACGAAGGAGGTAAATTAGCATAACATGTACGGTTAGTACTACATACGTATTGGCTTACTGATAGACAATCAGATTTTGGATAGTCAGCAATATGCAACAGGACTGCACTAAGGTTAGAATGGCATTCAGACAACTTACGACAACAAGGGTGTATTTTCATTTTGCTCCAATTCCGCTGAATCCGGTAATTGTCCACTGGAAGTAGAAACTAAATTTCTGGTCCGGATCATACGTGAACGCTGAAGACTGAAAAAATTTAGTGAACTGAGTGAATTGTATCAGTGTCTGTTCAAATAAACATTCTGGTCCTGAATAAAGATTAAAAGCCTGATTACAAGTTATGAAAAATATTAATGGGATATAACCAGCAAAAGTACATAAAGTTGATGACTAAATAACAATTCAGATAGCATTTAAGCACACAATCTAACATCGAAAAACTAAGAAACCAGTTGTAACGAATCAGAACTCTGTCAACTTTAAAGTTGTAGCTATAGTCTAAAACCTACTAATTTAGTCTAAACTGACAGTTGTACAAAGAAAACAAGTAAAACAGCATTTTGCAAAAGTATATTTCTGCCTACTCCCAATAGATGTCGTTAATTAATAAAACCTGCTGGCTATTCTTGTGCATTGCACAAGCACAATTCACAATTAACAAGTTGTTGCCAAACGGGGCAATATACCTTAGTGGACCTGTATGAACCTTAGTGAGAAATTTGGAAAATTCGATAAAACAGAAAGCGCAAAAAATATGCAACCGTTTAGATTGCTGACAGTTCACAACTGTGAGAAGACGTCATATTTTTCGTTTACGTAGCCGCTAATCTAATTTGCATAAATCAGCTTCCGCAAAAGGGCCCTTTACTAGCCTTTTGTTGAAGATGGGGCTTTGATGTATGGAGAAAACACACGTTAATCATAGAAAGATGTCATTTTATACATTCCTGCTCCAGCAGGAATAAAAGCACTGGCTCGTTACGTAAAATGAAGATTTGCATTTACAAACCGGTTTACATTTAATGCAGTGCAGTCAATTTGATGAGAGTTGTCTAAAGGAATAATAAATTGTCATAAAGGAAATTTGATTTCTTAGTATCAAGCAATGAAAAGTTTTGCATTAAACACTTGAAACTTAACCGACATTATATTTTCCGAGTCATCTATCTTATTCACTTCGCCCGCTCTGTTCATACTGTGGTCAGTCCGAGCCTCGCCCTTTAACTTCCTCCAAACGACGTTGAAATCATGGCTATATTTCGAGTTCATACATAAGATAGGCTATTATGTTCTATCGAACTATCCTTTGCTTTACATCTGATGCTCATATGAAAGCATGGGAGTTGTTCAACAATTCAATCATCAATCAATCTCTTTCAAACGAATAACAGATACATATATCTTAATAAAGTAATGCACATAGCAACTTCACATAAGCTTGAGAATTCTAAAAGTTTTACATTAAACTAAGTGTCAATACTATTTTCATATGACTACGTTGTTCCGATATACTCTGTTCATTCAGCATTCACGGCCCTTCAATTTTATGAATTTTATCGGTAATAACTATTCCTTCCACCTCGCCACAATTTGATCAACCGTTCGACCCTTGGTTTCTGGGAGCCACCAGTACAAGATTAGGACAGCCAGACTGGTCGGGACAATGAACAGCAGAAAGGCCAGGGACCCGATGGCTTTCTCCAGAACCAAATAAGTTTGGGTAATGACTAAACCAGACAAGGTGCAGGCCGCGACGCTCAGAGACACGGCCGATGATCTGACCGCTTGTGGGGTCATTTCCGCCGCTAAGAACCAACAAATCGAATTGGGACCAAGACTGACAGCAAAAATATGAATGGTAATTGCCAACACTGAAATCCATGCGAACCATCGACCTATAAAGCCGGTCAACTCAGCACAGACAGTGAATATGACGCAGCACAGAACGTTTACACTCAGACCACACAAAAGTAGCGGACGACGCCCGACCCGATCCATGAGCGGTGCAGCGAAAATTGCACCCAATACCTTGGCACCGGAAGCCACAAGGGTTCCATAGTCAGCCTGTCGAGCCGACAAACCGGCCTGCATGAACATGTCTTGGGAATAGGAAAATATGGCCAAAAGACCGCTGGTCATGACCGCAGCGTTTGTTAGACAGCCCAAATCGGCAACCGGTACTGTCGTTGACTGAGTATCGTTCTTAGACCCAGCTTCTTCGACAGACCAAAACTGGTGCTGATTCGTTCCTGATCCAACTCCCGCAAGACCTGATTAACATTTGCCCTCGATCCGTGATAGAATAAGATTGACTTAATGGCACCCGGCCGGTCGCCTCTCTGGAGGTAGAGAAATTTTGGAGTTTCAGGGACCGTGGGATACAACAGCATCTGCAGAGCAGCCGGAAAGACACCGAGGCTAACCAGTAGGGGCCAGAGGTCAGCTGTACCTAGAACATCTGGCAGGGACAGAATGGCGGCAATCATGACTCCAGAGGCCAGTGATAAACTCTGAAAAGTTGACACCATGCCACGACATTCTCTAGGGCTCACCTCCGTCAGGTAAAGGGCCAGCCAGGCCAGAGCGAGACCCCCGGCAACTCCGACCAGAAGTCGACCTAGAATCAACAGTTCGAAACTTTCAGCATAGCTGGCTGTAGCCTGAAAAAGTGAACCTGAAATCTGAAACAAGTTCACTACGAGAAACAACGCCGGCTTTCGACCCAGACGGTTAGCAATCGGGCCGCTGATAAAGATGCTGAAAAGGGCACCCAGAGACAGAATACTGAGATTAAATGACCACAGGGCAGACAGTTCATAAATGGACAGACTGTAATGATAATGCTGTGCAAAGCTTCGATTAACAAACTGTTCGACCAGCTGTTGCGGGATGTTTAGGACAGTCACGTGATAGGCGACTGGAACAACTGCCAAAAAACTATGTAACAGGGTAGTGACCAGTAGGCGCCAGGATGGGCTTCTTGATGTGTTGGCCGATCCGACGATTTCCTGTAATCCGCTATAATTAAAACAACCCTTCATAATATCAAGAGTGCATAATTCCACTAATCCGGATTCTAGGGGGGAGGGTGAGCTACAGGTCTAGAGGGCTAAACTCCCCTAGCATATGTATACTGCTCACCCACCAAAAGGGTACCTCTTTGGAGATTCCTCCACGAAAAAAGTATCGCTTTTGGCAATCTTCTCCCACCAAAACGGGGAAAATACGTTTGTCGACCGCCCTCAAACGGGGGAGCATTCACCTATTGTGATCGGAACACCCTTTATCAATGTAATGAAGAAAAACCCTCTAGTGGCTTACTCTTCTTCTTCTTATGTACTCTTGATAATATCCGGTCTTTGCTGGAGAGCGGAAACATTACTATTCGTCCTCACACGTAGTTAACTGGCTTTGCTTTTAGTATTTGAATGACAACAGCTAATGCATTCGAATTTGTTAACAGTTGTAGTTAATTTCTGGTGTTACAACAGTAAAAATGAAGTGAGCTCCATTTTTGGGTATTTTTTACTTTCTCCGATCTCGCTCATTTTTATATACTTTATTGTCCAAACGATGTATTCTAATAATCTTTTAAAACTAAAGTCGCAACTGGTAAGTCCTACGGTTTTCGTTTAGTATGTAGTTTTACTTCAAAGTTGATGTCTCATGTGTTAAACCTATATAGGCATTGAGAAAAGTTATGTTTTTAGTTTTTTATGTTACGAAACATCGACCGTCAGACGTTTATGCATCTGGACAATTTTTATATTAAACTTTCTCCAAAATGCTATACTGCAGAACCTTGGAATCAAAATTTCAATTTAGGCTTTTAAAATTTTCTGATTAATTTTTTGAGGATTCAAAATTTGATTTGATGTTAAAATCGTGCTAAATTGTAAATATTCAAAAACTAAATAAACATTTTAAAATCTAAATTAAAATCTTTTTTCCAAGAATCCACAATTTAGCATTTTGGCGATGATTTAATATAAAAATTGTCTAGATTCATAAACGTTCGTCTGGGGTTTTTGACGAATGGGAAGACTGACAACTTTTCTCACTGCCCATGTTAAACAGATGAGACGTCAACTTTAAGGCGAAATTACTAGAAAACCGGAAGACTCTAAAATTCGTTAAAATATACCGAGTGGACAAATAAAATATGTGAATTTCAGTGACATAGGCGCAAGTAAAGCCTGAGCCTAACTAAAAATGATCCATTTGGACCTAGGGTTCTGTTCAATACAAAAGAAGGGAGCCGGGTCGCTTCGTTTTGGGGGGCCAGCCCCAGGCCGAGTTCTGCACCGCCCCCGAGGACCCCATGCTAGGAAAAGTATGATTATACACGTACGTTGCAAGTTTGCGTTATTTTCTTGGCTCTGTGAAAATATGTGACTTCGATACCTGTCAACACTACCTGCCCAAGTTACCCCATCTTACCAGTGCAGTGGCACATCAAACAGATTAGAATAAAAAGAAACTGTAACAACAGAATAGAATGTACTCCCTGTCGGAAACATTTTGGGAGAGGGCATCCTCTCAGCTGACCCCTTTTCTAGGTATATAGGGGTCAATGGAAATTTGAAGGTTCGTATTGTACTGCTGAAAACTTGTAAGCGATACTACAGGTTTCTTAAGATTTATTACAGCAAAAGTAGTATAGATGTCCCCTTTACCCCCAAAGTTCTCCTACCGTAATCCATGTTCTTGATATTGCTAGCTACTTCTGAAATTTATGCTAATTCAATTAAATAATAACCATTTCTGAAAGTTTCGACTTGCTTCTTTCAGATGGAATACGTGAACTGATGACTCATTAGTTGCCTCGCTTACCACTCTGGCCTTTTTAATACATTCTGTTTGAACAAATTAATTAATAATTCTGGTTGCATTTATTCGTTCACATTGTATAGCATCGTGTATAAGTTCAAAGAAGTATGAGGTGCTCGTTTATTCAGCTTTGCAAGAACAGCTGTTCCACATTGCCTGCTTCTTTGCCTAAGCAAAAACGTAGCTTTACACTTAGTGTTTGTCATTGTTTCGAATTGACATTTCCTACATTCTACGGTATTCCCTTCCCTTCCAGCCAACTTAACATTTGTTAAATGCTTGTCGCTTAAGATGAGCAAAAAACCCTCACATCTTTGCTTGCTGTCAACCCAATACTTGTTGTTTCTGTTGGCTAATAGTGGGGGGTTAAACATTACACAGAATACATCTTCCAACCTGACAAAGTTAACTCCTTTTTAACTTTAAATGAGACTGGAACCATCGAATGTTTCACAGAAAGCTAAAGTATTTAAATTTTACACACCTTTTACTATGTTCACTGGCTATGCGTAGATACACAAAATGACAGCTTACAAAGGCTATGACAGCTTACAAAGCTTCTAGTTCTGGTAATTAACTGATTGCGGTAAGCGCGCAGGGACCTATGCAATCACAATTCCCTTTTCCGCCCCCCCCCCCCCGCCGCATTATTACTTTTCACTGTGTGTTCATTTATTCTTGAATTGCTGTTATTATTTAATCAAACATTTTTAATACAAACATAATACTGATTCCAAATTTGAACTTTTAAAGTGCATCAGAAACTCCCATTCAGTTATTCATCACCGCAGCCTAGTGATGGTTCTGTTTAACCTCTAGCACGCTTAGCATGAATAACTCAATAGCGATTTCTATTACCTCAGCTTGCTGTTGGCTAACTTATATATACTACGCTACAGCCGCTACATCAAAAAGGAACCAGGTGTCACAACTGACATAGTACGAGTTGTTCAGCATTTGGTATGCCTTAACAACAGCACCCCGGGAAGGTTCTCTGTCGCCACTGTCATTGTCTTTTTATTTTTTATTTGTAAAAACACAACAATTACGACAAACAACACTTACATTGCTAAGCTAACAGATACCAATGTGGATAAAGGTGTACATTTAAACAAGTAATGAAAATGCTCCTCCGGAGCATGGAAAAGTAATATGGGTGGTGGAGAGGTTCTAAAATCAAGAGAGGATTAGTCTTAAAAATGCTTAATATGGGGGCTAGGTTCAAAAAAGAAGAGGACTAGGTTGTGGGCGAATTAATATGGGCACAGCTTCGCCGAGCAACCCATATTCGCGGACTGAAAAAGTTATACACATATTACATATGTATACCAGTGTTCAGATTTAGTTACGGTGCGTAAATAATATACAACTCTGATAAACGAGTGTTAATGAAAGCAAACATTTCTTTCAATAAACTCTTAACATTTATATATATACTGTGCATTTTAACCATTTATAAGAAAAGTCTATATTTCAACAATAATTTCAGGACTCTCTCCGACGATCTTCTATTTCCATTGAACCGCTAGCTTTACAATCATAGCCTTTGGTTGTTTTTTCTCGTTGCTTGCCGTAGTCCAGCACAAACAAATTACTATAGTTTACGTATATATACATAGCTAATCTACATAACTTTCTATGCAAGCAACTTGCAGCGATTGTTTAACTGCTGGAATTGTTATTATTGACTGACATTAATCGCTTTGTATATGACAATCGCCATAGCGAAGCGTGAAAGCCCGCGAATATGGGTTGCTCGGCGAAGCTGTGCCCATATTAATTCGCCCACAACCTAGTCCTCTTCTTCTTTGAACCTAGCCCCCATATTAAGCATTTTTAAGACTAGTCCTCTCTTGATTTTAGAATGTCTCCACAACCCATATTACTTTTTCATCCTCCGGAAGAGCATTTTCATTACTTGTCCTTCTGTCGTTTTAAAGGCTCCCTTTCCAGCCGCGTGCTTACTGATACAAGGAACTTGAAAAATGCCACAGGCGTTTGTATGCAAACTTTCAGCCTTCCAGCTATCTCCAGCAGCTTGACCACTTCTGATGACTTCCATTTTTGAGCCACCGGACCCTGTGGGTGGGGCACCCACAGGTCGGTGGGGCCACTTTTTGGGGGTGGCACAATGACAAAAGTTGATCGCCTTGCTAAGGGCTTTCATTTGATATCAAACATGACCACTTTTGAAGAGTTTCATTTTTGACCCACATCGGACCCACTGTGGGTGTGTCACCCAGTCACCCACCCACAGATCGGTGGGGCCGCTTATTGGGGGTGGTATAATGACAAAAGTTGATCGCCTCGCCAAGGGCTTTCATTTGATACCAAACTTGACCACTTTTGAAAACTTTCATTTTTGACCCACACCGGACCCACTGTGGGTGGGGCACCACCAATACTAAAAAAAATCCCCAAGGTAAACCAAACTACCACTAAACAATTACAACGCCAACACCCCCCACGATGGAAAACAAATATCGCTCCCAACTATGATACCAAACATGACCAATTTTGAAGGCTTTCATTTTTGACCCACACCGGACCCACTGTGGGTGGGCGCTGTGGGTCAGGGGTCACATCCACCGATCTCGTCACGATGCTCATCGTGTTCAGCGACCCCGATTTACTATATATGGGTACCACCACAAGGCCGAAAAACGCCATTTTTAGTGACTTTTGTACAATTTCTAGTGAAAATGGGACTGCTGAAAGCTACAAAGCGGAACTAAAAAATCCCCGCGTTACTTTGTGCGCATAGTCCGAAATATTTAAATAAAATAAAGCAAACCGATCTAGCTACTAGCCTGTGAAAAAAAGTTGATTTCAACCGAAGTGCCAAAATATCGAAAGTCCGACTTTGGGGCCTTGGCACAGAGCCAACGTTGGCCGAGTGCCAAAATGACCTTCGTTTCGTAGCATCGGGGGATACTGTCTACCAACATATCATAGTAGCATTGGACCAAAATGCCAACATCGTTCCAACACTTAGATAGAATTCAAATTAGAGTTATTAACCGTGAAATAAAACAAACGCACTGAAACTATCGAAAAGTGAAAAAATTTGAAGTTTCGAATTCGAAAAAAAAGTATGTTGGTACTTGTAGTACTACTCGAGTACTTTACATGATGGTAACATTTTGTCCACTCCCGGACCTCTAATTAGCTGGCACCAGGCCAACATGGTCTCCAGAAAGCCGCGCAGACCCATATTTACACCCATATTATGTAGGGGCGCTATCGCGCCCCTACATAATACAGTCTTCTAAGCAATAACAAAGAATATGCCTCAATGACACGATGTCCCTATACAACGTAAGGCCTACCAAAAGGCTAGCCTTACTTACATGTGACTAGTGTAAGTACTTACCCAAGACGTAAGCATTTGCTTACCCAAACACGTAAGTATTTACTTACCCAAGCACGTAAGTATTAATCATGTCATGAAAGTCTACTCATACTGAAGAATCAAATTAAACTTCTATATAAAATGGTAATACGAAAAATACCTATGATGAAAAATATTCTTGTTCGCTATCATTATCCTCAGGCTCGTCGCTATTGGTTAGAAGGAACTCATTTATACTTTGTTCTTCCCAACAGCGATTTCATACTCATCTAATGGTTCCATACCCTTATCATCCACAAGTTCGTTCTTTTTATCAATTATCTCCTTTATAATGGGATCCACCAAACTCCGACGACGGTATACTTTTGAGCACTCTGAACACTCATACATGGTGAAGGAGACTTTACGTTAAGCTCAGTTCACTATAACAGCACCACTTTTATTAATTTCTTTCCATCTACTAACCATAAGCCTTACAACATACTGCGTCAGTGCTTACCCACTCCTGACGTAAGTGACTTCGGCAAATCTTGTAAGTGGCTTACAAATACTGACGCAAATAAACTTTGTGTTGGTGCGTTTGGGGAAAACTCGTTCAGTAAACTAATAGACCGGGGTTCACCGCATTGACAGGCCGTTTCACTGCGGCGCGTATTAGCTAACGTCGAATCCCGGTCCATAACGTATCCCAACAGCCACCTTATGAGCTACCCAAACTTTAATCTATACTTGAAGTTCTGCATAAAGCCTAGAAATTACAGATTCACCATTATTACCTCTGGCTAAACATTTATTCCTTGTGAAATACGGGATACGTATGGACCGGGATTCGACGTTAGCTAATACGCGCCGCAGTGAAACGGCCTGTCTATGCGGTGAACCCTGGTCTATTAGTTTACTGAACGAGTTTTCCCCAAACGCACCAACATAAAGTTTATTTGCTTAAGTATTTGTAAACCACTTACAAGATTTGCCGAAGTCACTTACGTCAGGAATCGGTAAGTACTGACGCAGTATGTTGTAAGGCTTACGGTAAGTAGATGGAAAGAGATTAATAAAAGGGGTGCTGTTATAGTGAACTCATTGCATTCGGTAATGATCCCATTATAAAGGAGATAATTGATAAAAAGAACGAACTAGTGGATGATAAGGGTATGGAACCATAAGATGCGTATAAAATCGCTGTTTTTAAGCTTAACAAAAGTATAAATGAATACCTTCTCACCAATAGCGACGAGCCTGTGGATAATGATAGCGAACTAGAATATTTTTCATCATAGGTATTTTTCGTATTACCATTTTATGTAGAAGTTAAATTTGACTCTTCAGTATGCGTAGACATTCACGACATGATTAATACTTACGTGCTTCGGTAAGTAAATACTTACGTGTTTAGGTAAGCAAATACTTACGTCTTGGGTAAGTACTTACACTAATCACATGTAAGTAAGGCTAGCCTTTTGGTAGGCCTTACGTTGTATAGGGACACTGTGTCATTGAGGCATATTCTTTGTTATTGCTTAGAAGACTGTATTTAAATGTACACCTATATCTACATTGGTATCTGTTAGCTTAGCAATGTAAGTGTTGTTTGTCGTAATTGTTGTGTTTTTACAAATAAAAAATAAAAAGACAATGACAGCGGCGACAGAGAACCTTCCCGGGGTGCTGTTGTTAAGGCATACCAAATGCTGAACAACTCGTACTCTGTCAGTTGTGACACCTGGTTCCTTGATGTAGCGGCTGTAGCGTAGTTATATATAAGTTAGCCAACAGCAAGCTGAGGGCATAGAAATGCTATTGAGTTATTCATGCAGCGTGCTAGATGCTGAACAGAACCATCACTAGGCTGCGGTGATGAATAACTGAATGGAGTTTCTGATGCACTTTAAAAGTTCAAATTGGAATCAGTATTATGTTTGTATTAAAAATGTTTGATTAAATAATAACAGCAATTCAAGAATAAATGAACACACATGAAAAGTAATAATGCGGCGGGGGGGGGGGGCGGAAAAGGAATTGTGATTGCATAGGTCCCTGCGCGCTTACGCAATCAGCTAATTACCAGAACGAGAAGCTTTTGTAAGCTGTCATAGCCTTTGTAAGCTGTCATTTTGTGTATCTACGCATAGCCAGTGAACATAGTAAAAGGTGTGTAAAATTTAAATACTTTAGCTTTCTGTGAAACATTCGATGGTTCCAGTCTCATTTAAAGTTAAAAAGGAGCTGACTTTGTCAGGTGGAAGATGTACTCTGTGTAATGTTTAACCCACTACTATTAGTCAACAGAAACAACAAGTATTGGGTTGACAGCAAGCAAAGATGTGAGGGTTTTTTGCTCATCTTAAGCGACAAGCATTTAACAAATGTTAAGTTGGCTGGAAGGAAAGGGAATACCGTAGAATGTAGGAATTAGGAAATGTCAATTCGAAACAATAACAAACACTAAGTGTAAAACTACGTTTTTGCTTAGGCAAAGAAGCAGGCAATGTGGAACAGCTGTTTTTGCAAAGCTGAATAAACGAGCACCTCATACTTCTTTGAACTTATACACGATGCTATACAATGTGAACGAATAAATGCAACCAGAATTATTAATTAATTTGTTCAAACAGAATGTATTAAAAAGGCCAGAGTGGTAAGCGAGGCAACTAATGAGTCATCAGTTCACGTATTCCATCTGAAAGAAGCAAGTCGAAACTTTCAGAAATGGTTATTATTCAATTGAATTTGCATAAATTTCAGAAGTAGCTAGCAATATCAAGAACATGGATTACGGTAGGAGAAACTTTGGGGGTAAAGGGGACATCTATACTACTTTTGCTGTAATAAATCTTAAGAAACCTGTAGTATCGCTTACAAGTTTTCAGCAGTACAATACGAACCTTCAAATTTCCATTGACCCCTATATACCTAGAAAAGGGGTCAGCTGAGAGGATGCCCTCTCCCAAAAAATGTTTCCGACAGGGAGTACATTCTATTCTGTTGTTACAGTTTCTTTTTATTCTAATCTGTTTGATGTGCCACTGCACTGGTAAGATGGGGTAACTTGGGCAGGTAGTGGTGATAGGTATCGAAGTCACATATTTTCACAGAGCCAAGAAAAAATAACGCAAACTTGCAACGTACGTGTATAATCATACTTTTCCTAGCATGGGGTCCTCGGGGGCGGTGCAGAACTCGGCCTGGGGGCTGGCCCCCCCAAAAACGAAGCGACCCGGCTCCCTTCTTTTGTATTGAACAGAACCCTAGGTCCAAATGGATCATTTTTAGTTAGGCTCAGGCTTTACTTGCGCCTATGTCACTGAAATTCACATATTTTATTTGTCCACTCGGTATATTTTAACGAATTTTAGAGTCTTCCGGTTTTCTAGTAATTTCGCCTTAAAGTTGACGTCTCATCTGTTTAACATGGGCAGTGAGAAAAGTTGTCAGTCTTTCCCATTCGTCAAAAACCCCAGACGAACGTTTATGAATCTAGATAATTTTTATATTAAATCATCGCCAAAATGCTACATTGTGGATTCTTGGAAAAAAGATTTTAATTTAGATTTTAAAATGTTTATTTAGTTTTTGAATATTTACAATTTAGCACGATTTTAACATCAAATCAAATTTTGAATCCTCAAAAAATTAATCAGAAAATTTTAAAAGCCTAAATTGAAATTTTGATTCCAAGGTTCTGCAGTATAGCATTTTGGAGAAAAGCTTAACATAAAAATTGTCAAGATGCCTATAAACGTCTGACGGTCGATGTTTCGTAACATAAAAAACTAAAAACATAACTTTTCTCAATGCCTATATAGGTTTAACACATGAGACATCAACTTTTGAAGTAAAACTACATACTAAACGAAAACCGTAGGACTTACCAGTTGCGACTTTAGTTTTAAAAGATTATTAGAATACATCGTTTGGACAATAAAGTATATAAAAATGAGCGAGATCGGAGAAAGTAAAAAATACCCAAAATGGAGCTCACTTCATTTTTACCGTTGTAACACCAGAAATTAACTACAACTGTTAACAAATTCGAATGCATTAGCTGTTGTCATTCAAATACTAAAAGCAAAGCCAGTTAACTACGTGTGAGGACGAATAGTAATGTTTCCGCTCTCCAGCAAAGACCGGATATTATCAAGAGTACATAAGAAGAAGAAGAGTAAGCCACTAGAGGGTTTTTCTTCATTACATTGATAAAGGGTGTTCCGATCACAATAGGTGAATGCTCCCCCGTTTGAGGGCGGTCGACAAACGTATTTTCCCCGTTTTGGTGGGAGAAGATTGCCAAAAGCGATACTTTTTTCGTGGAGGAATCTCCAAAGAGGTACCCTTTTGGTGGGTGAGCAGTATACATATGCTAGGGGAGTTTAGCCCTCTAGACCTGTAGCTCACCCTCCCCCCTAGAATCCGGATTAGTGGAATTATGCACTCTTGATATTATGAAGGGTTGTTTTAATTATAGCGGATTACAGGAAATCGTCGGATCGGCCAACACATC
Source organism: Trissonchulus latispiculum (assembly GCA_030248195.1). Taxonomy (NCBI): domain Eukaryota; kingdom Metazoa; phylum Nematoda; class Enoplea; order Enoplida; family Ironidae; genus Trissonchulus; species Trissonchulus latispiculum. The sequence continues at coordinate 3,025 of JASAND010001943.1, read as the reverse complement.
AAGAAGCCCATCCTGGCGCCTACTGGTCACTACCCTGTTACATAGTTTTTTGGCAGTTGTTCCAGTCGCCTATCACGTGACTGTCCTAAACATCCCGCAACAGCTGGTCGAACAGTTTGTTAATCGAAGCTTTGCACAGCATTATCATTACAGTCTGTCCATTTATGAACTGTCTGCCCTGTGGTCATTTAATCTCAGTATTCTGTCTCTGGGTGCCCTTTTCAGCATCTTTATCAGCGGCCCGATTGCTAACCGTCTGGGTCGAAAGCCGGCGTTGTTTCTCGTAGTGAACTTGTTTCAGATTTCAGGTTCACTTTTTCAGGCTACAGCCAGCTATGCTGAAAGTTTCGAACTGTTGATTCTAGAATCGACTTCTGGTCGGAGTTGCCGGGGGTCTCGCTCTGGCCTGGCTGGCCCCTTTACCTGACGGAGGTGAGCCCTAGAGAATGTCGTGGCATGGTGTCAACTTTTCAGAGTTTATCACTGGCCTCTGGAGTCATGATTGCCGCCATTCTGTCCCTGCCAGATGTTCTAGGTACAGCTGACCTCTGGCCCCTACTGGTTAGCCTCGGTGTCTTTCCGGCTGCTCTGCAGATGCTGTTGTATCCCACGGTCCCTGAAACTCCAAAAATTTCTCTACCTCCAGAGAGGCGACCGGCCGGGTGCCATTAAGTCAATCTTATTCTATCACGGATCGAGGGCAAATGTTAATCAGGTCTTGCGGGAGTTGGATCAGGAACGAATCAGCACCAGTTTTGGTCTGTCGAAGAAGCTGGGTCTAAGAACGATACTCCAGTCAACGACAGTACCGGTTGCCGATTTGGGCTGTCTAACAAACGCTGCGGTCATGACCAGCGGTCTTTTGGCCATATTTTCCTATTCCCAAGACATGTTCATGCAGGCCGGTTTGTCGGCTCGACAGGCTGACTATGGAACCCTTGTGGCTTCCGGTGCCAAGGTATTGGGTGCAATGTTCGCTGCACCGCTCATGGATCGGGTCGGGCGTCGTCCGCTACTTTTGTGTGGTCTGAGTGTAAACGTTCTGTGCTGCGTCATATTCACTGGGTTCTGTGCTGAGTTGACCGGCTTTATAGGTCGATGGTTCGCATGGATTTCAGTGTTGGCAATTACCATTCATATTTTTGCTGTCAGTCTTGGGTCCCAATTCGATTTGTTGGTTCTTATCGGCGGAAATGACCCCACAAGCGGTCAGATCATCGGCCGTGTCTCTGAGCGTCGCGGCCTGCACCCTGTCTGGTTTAGTCATTACCCAAACTTATTTGGTTCTGGAGAAAGCCATCGGGTCCCTGGCCTTTCTGCTGTTCATTGTCCCGACCAGTCTGGCTGTCCTAATCTTGTACTGGTGGCTCCCTGAAGCCCTAAGGGTCGAACGGTTGATCAAATGGTAGCGAGGTGGAAGGAATAGTTATTACCGATAAAATTCCAGTAAAATTGAAGGGCCGTGAATGCTGAATAAACAGGGAGTATATCGCAACAACGTAGTCATATGAAAGTAGTATTGACACTTAGTTTAATGTAAAAACTTTTAGAATTCTCAAGCTTATGTGAAGTTGCTATGTGCATTACTTTATTAAGATATATGTATCTGTTATTCGTTTGAAAGAGATTGATTGATGATTGAATTGTTGAACAACTCCCATGCTTTCATATGAGCATCAGATGTAAAGCAAAGGATAGTCGATAGAACATAATAGCCTATCTTATGTATGAACTCGAAATATAGCCATGATTTCAACGTCGTTTGGAGGAAGTTAAAGGGCGAGGCTCGGACTGACCACAGTATGAACAGAGCGGGCGAAGTGAATAAGATAGATGACTCGGAAAATATAATGTCGGTTAAGTTTCAAGTGTTTAATGCAAAACTTTTCATTGCTTGATACTAAGAAATCAAATTTCCTTTTATGACAATTTATTATTCCTTTAGACAACTCTCATCAAATTGACTGCACTGCATTAAATGTAAACCGGTTTGTAAATGCAAATCTTCATTTTACGTAACGAGCCAGTGCTTTTATTCCTGCTGGAGCAGGAATGTATAAAATGACATCTTTCTATGATTAACGTGTGTTTTCTCCATACATCAAAGCCCCATCTTCAACAAAAAAGGCTATTAAGGGCCTTTTGCGGAAGCTGATTTATGCAAATTAGATTAGCGGCTACGTAAACGAAAAAATATGACGTCTTCTTACAGTTGTGAACTGTCAACAATCTAAACGGTTGCATATTTTTGCGCTTTCTGTTTTATCGAATTTTCCAAATTTCTCACTAAGGTTCATACAGGTCCACTAAGGTATATTTTACGTTTGGCAACAACTTGTTAATTGTGAATTGTGCTTGTGCAATGCACAAGAATAGCCAGCAGGTTTATTAATTAACGACATCTATTGGGAGTAGGCAGAAATATACTTTTGCAAGTAACATTTTGCTTGTTTTCTTTGTACAACTGTCAGTTTAGACTAAATTAGTAGGTTTTAGACTATAGCTACAACTTTAAAGTTGACAGAGTTCTGATTCGTTACAACTGGTTTCTTAGTTTTTCGATGTTAGATTGTGTGCTTAAATGCTATCTGAATTGTTATTTAGTCATCAACTTTATGTACTTTTGCTGGTTATATCCCATTAATATTTTTCATAACTTGTAATCAGGCTTTTAATCTTTATTCAAGGACCAGAATGTTTATTTGAACAGACACTGATACAATTCCACTCCGTTCACTCAAAATTTTTTTCAGTCTTCAGCGTTCACGTATGATCCGGACCAGAATGTTAGTTTCTACTTCCAGTGGACAATTACCGGATTCAGCGGAATTGGAGCAAAATGAAAATACACCCTTGTTGTCGTAAGTTGTCTGAATGCCATTCTAACCTTGATTGAAATCCTGTTGCATATTGCTGACTATCCAAAATCTGATTGTCTATCAATAAGCCAAATACGTCCATGTAGTAACTAACCGTACATGTTATGCTAATTTACCTCCTGTCGTCTGGTTATATAGCGCTGTAC
>JASAND010001942.1:0-20439 GCA_030248195.1 Trissonchulus latispiculum | reverse complement strand
TTTATGTAGTTTTATGCCACTTGCAACATGGAAACACTACAATTTTGATCTGGCACAAAACGTATCTCAAGTCGTTCTATCATGACAACGCTCACAGATTTGGCTCATATTGTGGCAGCCAGATTTGATGAAGCTGCAAATTGAACAAAACAGGTGCGAGAAATATTTGAACTGAATTCTGAATTCTGACAAGAAAATTTCACAGGTGGATAGTTTCCTCCAGACTTTATTTGACCGTTCATTTGATTAAAGCTTTGATTATTTTGGGAGTTCTAATTTTATGAAACATAAGAGAAGCAACTCTTTCTATCGGAGTAATCAGAAAATGGCAAAATTTAATATGATCAAAAGCATTATAAAATGAAATTATATAATAAAATAAATATTAGCCAATAAACGGACAGATGTAATGTCACAATGATGATAGCTACACAAACTAACAGGATAAGGCAATAACATAAAAAGCGGAAGATTATGTAGTAAACCAGAGTCAAAGTTTTGATACAAGCAGAATTATCAACCAGTCAAGCCGATCAGTCTAGTTCACCTGAACAAGCAATAACTGAGCACTCCCGGAGTCAAAACTAAAAGGTGAATTCTTGTTCGCAAGCAATCCAGCTACAAGAAGCTACAATTACACTAACTCAAACTCAATGCGTTACCGAAGATTCAAACATTGTGGTAGTCCACAAAAAGAAATGCTAGCAAATGCAGGATATCAAGTGTCTGGTTTATAGACAAAGAAACTATGATGAAAATTTTAAATTAAATTAATTGCTTTCGGAATAAACGTACTCTCAACTTTCAATAAAAATGGCAATCCATTTCATCACTGACCAGTCATCATTAAACCTCAAACTAATGAAAGCGATAATAGATAATAAGACATTTGATCATCATTCTTCGACTAGTCCACATTAAGCTACAATCACACCGGTAAATTTAGATTGGTGCAGATACCTGCCAGTTTAGCATTCATTTCCTCCGTTTTGCCAATGTCAACCCGTAGCATACTTTTGCTAGCTTCATCTATAAATAAATGCAGCTCCTCTTTTCCTTGTGCCGATTTTAGAACTTGACACAACTTCTCAAGATCGTCCGTTTGGATAATTCTTCTAGTGCAATCAGTTTGGTTTTCTCGAGGCAAGATTTGTCGTATCCACTTCATGTACTCATTCGACAAATAATCCCCTTTTTCTTCCCTGCCAGCCACTCCAAACACGACAACTTTGCAATCAGGATCTGTCAAAAGCAACTCACAAATCTTGTACACAATCAGAACAGTTTTCCCGGTACCAGGACCGCCTACAATGAATTGTCTTTTGGGTCCCATAAGCACTTTTACTTGATCAGGATGAAGGTATTGAATGGGACATATGCCATTCTTCGCTTTCAGACGCACTCCATTTTCATACTTGCAGTAGTACGAAGCATTGCTTGGATCCTGCTTCATTATTTCGCATAAATGCTTTAAAAACGTTTGTTGTGTCCTGTCTTCTGTGGCTTTTGTAAATGCCGAGTTTTCATCAAGTTTAGCTTTGTCCATCCTAATGTTAACAGTGTTGCCAGCTTCTCCCTCAAAATTGGCAGCTAAGAAAAATTTCATCAGCTTTATTAAGTCATCATATTGTGGAAAATCGTTTTCAAGAGCTTCGATCCACCCATTCATTACTTTCGACTGCATGTATTCCCACCAAGTCTTTCTGCTTTCTTTTGTGTGCATCGAATTCAAGTGAGCAAAGACGATTTTCTTTTCTTCTGTTTTTTGCTCTGCATTCTCTAACAACTGATTCTTACAGTCAATTGGGCAAAGCTCATAATCTTCCGTCTCAGAAATTTTATAGTTAGCTATCAAAGCGATCCGTATTATTGGAAGTTTGGGAAATTTACTGCTTGAATCTGTGTTGGCGGAAGAATTTGTCGTACATACAGAGTCTATGACCAGGTTCATGTACCGACTATCGCGTTCGCATTGATTAATGGCCCATTCAAGTGAGTGCTCGAAGTTTTTATCCGTCGGGGATGCAGCCTCCAGATTGGGTAAGCTATTTTTACTGGTGGTTGCAACTTTTGCTTCAGATGTTTCCCCAGGCGTCCCCTCTGTTCCACTGAATATAGACTTGCATTCCACAATGTATATAGCTGTTTTTGTCAGAAATATAAAGTCGCACTGCAGATCCTTATGTTCTGCTCCAAATTCGTCGGCAAATTCTTCAGAAATGATACTTCTGTACGCTTCCGCATGCTCTTTATACAGCTTAAGATCATAAAACAACGTTCCACACAGTCCCTGTTCCCTGAAAAGCGTCTGAAGGAAAGAAAACATCCGTGTTTCCCAAACTGGACCAACATCGCCGCTGCTTCGGCTGTTGAGGTATTCTTCAAAAGTCATAGCTTCTTGTTTTTTGTTACGCTTTTTTACCACTCTTATATCATCAGTCACCCCGTATGCTTGACTTCGAGAAGGCAGAACATCCGGGCAAGGTGGACAACAGACAATACTATTCGTTCCAGAGCATATATTTTCAGTAGTTATGTATTTATCCATCCATGCCACTGTACTTGCCAGCGTCCATTTGTCATCAACATTTATTTCCATCTCACCAGATTTGATGACATAATCTGAAAAAATGATAAGACGTAAGAAAGAACAGCCTGGTGTAGGTTTAGTAGGAATAGAAAACGATCTGTAGTTCTAATTTACTTACGTACACTTGCGCAATTAATGGTTCAATGTTTACGTAGTGTGGGATATTATCCATTTGGGGACTCTAGATTAGCTGCGCAACAGCGCAGCAGGGACTACATAGTTGGCGCTATCTTGATGTTTGTTCTGCAAAATGTATTCTATCTGATAAAAATAGCCAACCTGGAATTATTTCGACATTGTTTTATTTAGAGAACGATAAATGTGATTTCTTTTTGGAAGTAGCTAAGTCTGTGGCTTACAGACTATAAAAGTAACCGAAAACGTAGTTTCAGTTGGATAGGTTGCGGGGTTGCAGTACGGCTGCAGTCGGTTTGGGGGATCTACTTTGTGTGTAAGTTGGGAGCAGGGTGACACCCTCCCCTTTGAGTATCTTTGGACGTATTTGCCCTTGTCTCTCGGGTTTCCTATTCTTTGCAGTGTTTAATTTCGAGTTGTCTAAATAATTGTGTTTACTATAGTAAATTAGTGCATCGATTGTTTTTATTATCCGTTATAGGAAACGGTCGCTTAGGGTGAGCTTAGAGCTATCTAGCACTATTTCACTCTCTCACTGACTTTCTCTCCTTCTCTCATATTTGGCTAGGACCTAAACACCACACACTGAATACGCATCTGCAATCGTTTACAGAAGTCCGATATAATAGATTGTAACCGAAATACGCACAGTACACCTCACATTAGTTTGCTTTTATGCTTCAGACGGATAAGTTTATGACACTTGCCGAAGGAAATAATCTAATCTCCTGGAGGTTACAAATTTGTGCGGAGTTTGTTGGTAATACATTTTTGTTTTTGAATGGGCTCAGTCAATTGTAGCTATCCTGTTGAAGAGACCACCTTACACCATACCTAACATCTGTCCTTTGCTGATACAAACCCCGTAAAGTATTAATAGTCTGGTCAGCAAAACACAATTCTTACTTTTCTTAGGTCTGCTCTTCGCCTTAGGTTTGATTGCTTTCTCTAAATAAATAACGACATGATACAAAGAACTGAACATGCAAAAATTAACAAGAAAATTATTCAACAAACAGTTACTTACAGTTGTCTTGTAAGGGTTTCTTTGCCACAAGATGAGGAACACATGTGAAATTTATTGTCACTAAAAGCTGGTACCAGCTACCACAGTCAGCTATTAAAATTTAAGTAAATTCTAGTAGTCAATTTTCTAGTAGTAAATGATAGTGCAGTGTTTACCTTTAGGTTTTCGAGATCCATTTCCGGTGCTACATGCAGAGGCCATTTATGAAGGTTAGAGATAGAGTGGCTGTTGAAACCGAGATATTTGAATATTAGGTGAATATTGGCTAAATGTTGGAAGAATCTCCAACTATATTTCTTTCGCGTGCTGGCATTAATGAAATAGACAAGAATTGTAATCCAGACTTTCAGGGCCGTCCAGCTAAAACAAAAACTGTATTGATTGCATGTAAATGTTTCATACCTCGATCACTATTGGCTAGAACAGCCTGCTGTGCAAGATCGCAATTGGCAAGCAAAAGGATAATTTTGAAGAGCGGGCATCGAAGGCTACTTGATAGATTCTCCTTGGCAGAAAGACTTGGCAGAAACCTTCTTATTCAAAACTGTGGATAATGATAATATGTGTGAGGTTTAATTTTTAAAATGAGTGTTGCCTTCGACGCTACATAACAAGACCAAAAATAACAAAATAGGAAGAATGGATTTACAAAATCTCAAAAATTCAATGCAACGACCAAAATCAACATTCTTGAAATAGGTCTGGGTAGGACTAAAATGCTTGCGAAAACCCTTGTTAATTTATGCCTTTGGTACTCTGCCCAAAACAATATTTTGCTATCAAAAATTTTCCGCCGAGACTGTAAGACCTCTCAAAATATTATCTGGACATCCCCCCTCAGAATCCGACATTATGTTAATGTACAGTGCATGCAATGTCTAGTTTGACATAGTTAGCACTAAATGTAGTTTTGGTATTCGTCATTTTTGTTGTTTTCGTCTTTAAGTTGTAATCATTGTCTGCAGGCTGCGAGTGACAAATGCAGCCATGGTCATTTTGTTTATAGCAAGAAAAACGACAGGCACGTCCAGTGAGAACAACACAGCTTCTGTACCACAAAAAGCAGGATTTATGTACCTGATATGTTATTTTGTATAGACTGCAGACAGAGCTTCAGATCATGTTTCTACAAAATTTCGGTTGCGTTTAACTCAGTAGGTTCACAGAATCTTCATTTTGGAATTGGTGGATTTTTCTGCGTTCCTGTCTCCCGACTCGATTGTATTGCGTTAGGGCGCCTGTTGCGTTAGGGCGCCCAATGTGTGCGTTAGGGCGCCCAATGTGTGCGTTAGGGCGCCCATTGTGTGCGTTAGGGCGCCCAATGTGTGCGTTACCCCTTTCCCCCCTGTTTTTCCCCTTTTTGGCGCCCAGTCTATGCGTTATGAGGCGACTATTCCAATAGGAAACAACCGAGTCTGTTTCTTTCAGAGTACTTAATATACAGTTTAAAGTACAAATAGATGGGAACAACTAGTGAAATCTTTAAATAACTAAACTAACTTTAAATCAGTAATCAATGTAAATGAATTGAAAATTGTTTTTATTTCTGAATTTTTGTAAAACAATCACAATTATCCTGTTCCAAGTTATATCCAAAGAATCAAGTCAAATTCAAAATTTAAGATGTCATGAATTTTCGTTTCCATAAACGTATCATATTTTTTGCGCGTAAACAAAGATTTTGTTTTGACACGCCGCTGAACAGATATATTTTAATTAATTAAAACTAATTTGTGCTTTCAAATTTCAGCAGTAAAATTTTCGTTTTAGGGGAACAGACTATACAATACATATATTCATTAATGCGGACCCCCTCTATATATACCTTTAAACTGTGCATTACGTTCACACTTTCATAATAGATCCTTATTCACAATAATACTTTATTATCGTGAAAACAATCAGGCGCCCTAACGCACTCTACAGGCGACCTAACGCACATACTGGGCGCCCTAACGCAACAGGCGCCCTAACGCACCATTTGAGCGCCCTAACGCACCAAAATTAAAATGACCCAAGTTCACGGGCGACGCAACTTTACCTCCCGACTCTCCCCTTCGAAGTCTTTCCCGCACTCTTTATAGTCGGCCCTTCCCACCACACGAGTTAGCTCGACTGTCTTAGCTACAGTTTGAGCGGGGATTCTAGCTTTCCTCTGTCTTACCAAGAGTTCATAATAGGAAGAATGGGACACTCAGATTGGTTGCAAATTCTTGCCGTAGAATATTTTAGAAATCCTTAAGATGTACTTCTATTCGCCTGGAGTACAGGAACAGGAACCGACCTTACCGCCGTCAGGGATAGGGGTAATAAAGAAATGCCATAAAAGCCGGAAAATGGTTTTCACACTAAATTCGTAGGAATTTTCGGGTTCGCCCAAATGTTTAAGTTCTAATTTTTCATGAAAAGTGACCAATATTTGGATTTTTTAATTCAACATTTTCTAGCCATTCTTTAGAACCATTTTGCTAATTTAACAGGCGTTTCGTTTTAGTTGAAAGCATATAAACACATGGTTAAAGTGGTAACTTCTCCCCGTGATTTTGGCCTTAATGTGTCGAGCATCTTGCAAGCTTAAAACAGTAGGAAGGGTTGAGTGTCCCCTTTTCCTATTGTAAGCTCTGGGTCTTAGGCAGTTTTGATATGCATTGACAGTTGCCTATGATTGTGCCCCTGGGGTGATGATTTTGCCCCAATCTGCCATGGAGCGGGCAATAACCTCACGTCGCTAATAATACACCTTTGGAGTGGGAGGTATGCGAATAGGAATTCCCTTTAAAGTTTCTAATATCGGCTGAAGCAAGGGTTCTTATTGCGTGCCTCAAACTGATGTATTTTTATCCCGCCTAAAGGCGGGATAGCTGTTATCGAAACTGGAGCAAAACGAACTGTGTCGGCGCAACACAGAAATTTCTTCATATGCTCATCACTGTGCCTAGTTTATGGTTCTGTTTTTGTGCAGAGGGGGCATTGGTGAAAGTAATTCATCCTTGATTTCTTTGGCTAGTGTTGTTAATTGCAACCTACTGCTTCAATACGCGCTTATTCAAAAATTAATATTTAGCAGTGATCTTAGAACGGAACCCCCTCTCTTTGTATTAATTTATATTCTGCTTGCACTTTCTTGCAGCTCCCCCTCCGGTTGAAATAAAAAATTGAAAATTTGCACAAGCTTCAGTATCAATATGCAAATTAGGTGCTTAAACTTTCTTCAGTAATAGATTTCGTTCTGCACTATACGGTATGTCGAGATGAAGTTGTTTCCGGAAGCAAAGCAAGATTGGGCACTGCAATTATATAGTTTCAGCCTGTTGTTACACTTGAACGAGTTTTGTTTTCTACTGAAAAGGAGGTTTTACTCCGATTCTATGAGCTCAGTTTTCAAGTAAAACAAAAACGCAATATTTTCTTGAAAGTAGTTGTCATTTTTGCCATGCCGTGCTAAATGAAATGTTTGAGCAAATTCCATTCAATCCATGAATTCAATAAAATTCAGGCATACCAAAAATACATAAATGGCCAATTTGCGTGATTGACTGCCATCTGCCATTTGCCGTATACGAACTTGGAGTTGGAATGAATCCACGGTGGAGACTGTCGAAAAACGGGGTTGTCCAAACCGCCAGGAAAATTGCATTCTGAGAATTAAGGGTGAGTTCAGGAAGCCCGCAAAAACACCGACAGACTAGTGTTTGAGACCGGCCGAGGTTTCACCGGCGCAGGCAGGACCCTTTAGCCGGCCTGCCGGCTACCGACCTGGAGCAGTGTGCAGTGCATATTTTCGGGTGTTATATTAGAAAAATGTAAGTTTACCAGTATACACCGACTGCACAAATCATACAAAAGCCAGGCTTATTTTACAGTTTTTGTGTAGATATGCTGCTCTTGCTTCCAAACTGTGACCCTACTTAACGAATACCCACTATATACTTGTCCTAGTACTGTCGGCGCTGTAGCAGGAAAGTGGTGAAGAAGAAAAGAGTAAAGTATGAAACTTAATCCGAGGCCAAATGCAGATATTTTCAAACGTCGAGAGCCCGAGAGTATTTAGATTATTGTCGTCCAATAAAACTTTAGTTTGCTGTGAATAAAACCTGTTCTATTTAGTATCCAGCTACAGAAAGAAAAGTTAACAATAGTTTGGCGTGGTGTAGTTTAGGCGTACTGCTTCTGCTTTTTAGCATAAGCTAGCTTTGGAGTACATTTTAAGCTTATTTGCTCAAAATTGTAAATTTCTGACTGTTGATTTGCATCCTGGCTGGTGGCCGGCCGGTTTGCCGGCGAGCAAAAGTCGTCCGTCCGGCCGGCCGGTGTCGCATGCCAAAATTTTCCCCATGACAAATTTTCCCCAGGGGGAAATTCTAGCATGCCAAAATTTTCCCCTCTGTTGTTAGCCTAAAAGGGGAAATTATAGCATGCCAGAAATTGCCCCTTTAATATTTGGCATGCCGAAATTTTCACTTTATTATTTTAATATGCTTGTAATTTCGAAGTAATAAAGATTAATCCTTACCTCCTTCCATTTAAAAACCTTCATGCAACCAGTTTTTTCACAGCACTGGTATGTGGAAGTATAGGTGTAGCAAGCTATTATTTAACGGGTTAACTTTCCAACTTTAGCTGTCATTTTTTATTAAAAATAAGCCAAAAATGAGCAAGTATTAAGCTTAATGAACTTTCTTATTAATGGTATTGTATGTCTCTGTTTAATACGGAACTCTGACTCTTCTGCTAGTTTTTCAAAAATCGTGGACAAAACAATTGGTACTTCTTTTATTTCCCCTTAAAATGTGAAAGCTTTAGCGATCGATCAGAAATGTATTCAAATGCATCCATACCAAATTTGAACTAGGTCGGTTTAAGTTTTGCAAAAATTACGCAAAGGTGTGTGCTCCTGCCTTAGTAGCGGCAGTAGCGCTGAGCTAAGAATAATAATAAATTTAAGGTTGTATCCAAATTTGGTCTCCCTTTATTACAAAATAAGATTCGGTGCAACGTATTTTGATCTTATATATTCCTATTGTAATTGTAACAGTGTTCCAACTGGTGCACTCTACACTAGGGTTGCTAATTTACATGTAAAAAAGTGATTAATTTTTACACCTGTTTTAACAGTGTAAAACAGTGTTACCTAAAAAGTATTAAACAGTGTAGTAAAACAATTCCAAAAAAGTTGTGTTAAACGTTATAAAAATTTGTAAAAAATCTAGTGCTGAAAAGTGTAAAAGAACCTGATAAAAAGTCCAAAATTTTGCTACTGTTAATAGCTAAGTGCTTTTAAGTTTGTTTTACATTTTTACAATTTACAACCCTACTCTACACAGATATTCTGAAATCTAAAAATAAAGCTGGCTTAAGGGGGGGGGTCGCGAATTTTCGACCATCTCCAATTTTTCTCATTTTCACATATTTTGTAGTCCCCATGGGTCCCCAAAACAAGACAGTTGCGTTTGTTGCAAAACTTTCCCTATCATTCACAATAGTCCTCCAAAGGTGGCCCCGGCATGTGTTAAACATAGGAAAATGAAAAAGTTAGGAAAATTTCGCGGTAACCAAAAGTTTGAGCGCTGTGCACGAGAAAACGAGCTATAGCTGGGCAAAATGTTAATCTGGACTAGGTAGCGTGTTAATATCTATATGAGGTATTTTTGTGTTAGCTCAGCGATTTTCTAAAAATTTTCAAAGTTGGGTGAAGCCGGTTTTTGCACAAATTTGACTTACAAAAACGTCGCCAAAGAAATGTTTCGTCGTGGCCTGAACTAACCGTTTACAGCACAGATTTCGCTTATAGCTATTAACACAGTACACAAATAGAGGTTCAATTTCCATACGCAAAATCCATGCTGCTACTTGTGGATAGTTCATACTTTTGGTTACCGCGTTGGCATTTTGCCTCAAAATACGTCATTTTCTCAATTTTTTAGATATAATGGTCCATAAGTCGGGTGAAAGCCGAGCTATTCCAACCAAATTCGGTGTGCCAGTTTGCACATATGAAAGGAAGATGTGCGTTAAATTTAACTGCAATTGCTGGTGTTTAACTGTGGATGCATGCCTTAGTCCGATGACGGAAACCTAGAGTCAAAAAATCGCAAATTTTCAAATTTTTCAAATACAGCCAAATTTGATATCAAATTAAAGCTCTCGATGTCCTGAACATTTTATCTTCTTGCACCAAGTCTCTACAAAGCAGTATGGGAAAGTTAAGCCGCATTAAAGTTTGAAGTAAATAACAGTCGGAAGGAGCTTGATCAAATGGTTCAAACGCCGTTTCTCGCTCGTTGCTTGACAATCATTGTCATTTGCGCAGCAATAAATAGCCCAAGATAGAGGCTTCAATTTGATGTATTCACCATACCGTAGTCTGTTGTCATCCTATGTGTACACGTCTTCGAAGCCCTTAGCGAGGCATAGTGGCGTAAATACGAAATTGTAGGGATTTGAACTGCAATATCTCTTAACTGGATTGACCCTGGACTCTAAAAATGTGTCGTGTTTTTGGACACATATGGGGGTATATTACACCCGAAAATGAGCGAAATCGGTGACTATAAAATTTGGTACCCTGCGACCCCCCCCCCTTAATTTAGTTCTTATTTGGTGCAATGTGTTAATTTAATATACTTATGGTTTAATTTATTTTCACAAAATATGTGCTGTGTACTCAACCTTAAAAGTTTAGTTTGATTGAGAACTTATACATCGGTTAAAACTAATCTTATCTATTAATTTGTTGACTCTAGAAAAATAAAAAGCAAATTACAAGCTATCGAATCCAACTACAAAACATTTATTTTATTAAAGTTAAAGAATTTCTTAAACCTGTGTAAAATTCAGCTAGAAAATCAAAGTCCTGCTTTCGCCTCTAGACATAAGTTGTGCTTTGAGTTTGTATATGCTTCACTCACGCCCATTTAAATATTATGCGTAAATTGTAAAACAAAATTACAAACCTACATTGAAATATATACTCCACTCAAAACACTGTTAGAATGTGTGAATGTTAAAATTTTAAATGCCTAAGGGGGAAGCTGACGTCATCATGCTAAAGTTTCTCCCTTACACGTACTAAATTTTAATACATATGCGTATTTATATGCATTAATAGCTAGGGGGAAATCTAGCATGGGGGAAAAGTAGCATACGTCACCGGCGTCCTAAAACACTCACTCTTAGAAATGTTCCTAGGAATCCCGTTTGTAGATGATAAATACAAAAGCTTTTGTAGAAAATACAGGTTAAGTCTTGTAATTTCTACAGGACATCGTTGGTAGTTTTTACCGGACATACCTTGGTAGAATTGGTTACAAGTTTGACCAGTATTCAATGCAAGTGAAACCTGTAGTTTTCACTGGTTTACAGGTTTACTCTACAGGAAAGTACTCGATATGCTGATAACGCAAACTGAGTATATATAAGGGCGACAGTGATCACAATTTTTGAAGACTGAAATTTTGTAATTTTTTCAAATTTTCCGTGTTTCAATACCCCGTGGGTGAATTTTTTGTAACGGCCGCTCCCTGCCGAAAATATTTTGTGAGTGGCCGCCCCCGCACCTGCCCCCCCCCCTTTTTAAATAACAGGTCGCTCCAGTAAGATTTACAGGTTTTGTCTTGTAAAAACTACAGGTTTGTATTTGATTTAGGATTGTCAAAAAAAACCGAACAAAACTACAGGTTTATCTAGTATTTTCTGCAGGAAACTCTTGTAATAAAAACTACAGGTTTCCTTAGTATTTTCTACAGGAAATTCCTGCAATTTTCACTAGTCGAGAGGCCGGTAAAATATACAAAGGTTACTTTTGTGGAAAACACAGGAAGCTCCGCTAGTGACTGACCGCACAGGAGCACTTTTGTAGTAAACTACAAGAATTCCAGTAATTTCTACAGGAGCCTTTTTGATAGTGTACGATAGACTTAGCTGAATTTGAAAACAAGTGAATAGGAGAGAAAGAAAATAATGCCGTGGCCGTCATTATTTCAACCAGTCTAATATTGCCAATACAAAGCAGGCACAAGTAAACAGTTTAATAATATCAACGTCGGGATGATGCTCCTTTTAGGGGCCGACTTGTTTCAACATGCAAATGAGCTCAAGTATAGATTTAAGGGGGACTACGAATTTCACTAAAAGTTCGATGTTGGAAAAGCTAACTAGTCTTTTGCCACATAATAGTATTAGGTTTAGTGTAAAATAGTTTAAAGTTTGAAAGAACTCCATGCAGCGTAGCGTCCTGTGGAGCCATCAGAAGTTGATGTTGTCGGCCCAAACCTCAACATGACACGTACGCAAACTTCGCCTCGGCCTGATCGCTATGCGCAAACTACGGTGCCCAAATTTTCCAGAACATATAGGGCTTAGATATCGCGTAAACTAATATCTAGATCATTGTATTCTTTTCTGTACCATACAATCAAAGTACGAAAAATTGGGTGTTGTAGGTCTATACGGGTGGCGGCTAACTAACGTCTAATGAGCTGTGGTTTACCAAATGAACCCAACTTTGCTCCAATTAATACTCCAAGTATCTGTCTTAACTTACGCAAAAATGACGTGATTTCGTTAATCCCTGCGTTTGCAGTGCTAGCTTACATTATCGATATTGTCGCTGTTATGTGGTGCCATTTCGAAGACGAGAGTCAATTACTCCAAAGTACTGTTTCAGAATCGGCTGAAACTTTGCGCATTACACGCCAGTGAGTGTACCAAGATATGCAGAAAGCTAGGTCACTAAACTTCGCTCCTATGTTTAGAAATGCTATTTTCTCGAAGTATGGATGGCGGATGGCGGTCGCTCCAAAAAAGCTCTAAGACAGTTGTAAGCGCATGCTGAACGAAGGAAGCGTCATATCGAAAAACGGATTTTATATTAGGATTCAGCAGGTCAAATAACCATTATAAGCACCTTTTCGACAAAATCTGAGACAAAAAATTTTTGGAACCCATTTTTACTGCGCTTAGCTAGCTTTTCAGGCCTAAAAACAAATTTATTAACAAAAAGTTAGCTAGCACACTAACCAAAAAACCAAAGCCCTCGATACTTACCGACAGTTTGCCCCTACTAGAGCCTAATAATTGGTAAAAAGCTGGGGTAGGATAGGGGCTGTCAATTTTATTAGATCAAAAACGGCGCACGGTCACATCGCAACTTTTTGCCAAATTTCAAACTTTGACCTGTTAGTGCTAAAGAAGGAAACAACGCTCGAAAGCCGGAATACTTTTAATATTTAGTACTAAGAATAGTTAACATTTTCGGCAAAAAGTTTCAGAATTGGTCAAACCGTTAATCCACCAGAGTTCAGAAAAGCTTTTTCAAACAACCCAGTTTTCGCACCAAAATTTGGACTTAGGCGTAGTGCCAGAATCCAGAGTTGGAAGTGGGTCGCGGGTACCCGCTGGTTGTGGGTACACGCGGGTCGACTTTCAGGTCAGTGGGTACCCGCGGGTCAGAGCGGGTCAAGAGATATTTTTGTTCACACCAATTTTTCGCCAAATTTTGGAATAATTTCACCAAAAAATTTACAATTTATGTTAAATTTTCAATTTTTCGTTAACGTTTGGCTCTTTTGAATGTGTTTATACATTATAATATTGCTTTTATGATAGGACTGTTTATTTCTATTATGTATTGAATCTTCAGTCAAAAATATTTCAGCAATATTTCCCTGACATACTCATTGGAATAAATATTTATTATCATGCAAAGCCGTTAATGCCACTGATTGATTGACAAACTGTTTCTGTAAAAACAATGCTGACAGCTTGCTACAGACAGCCTGCAGAGCTTGAAGAACTGTTTCCAGCATTTAAATGCCAAGCTTAAAGTTTCGACATAATTCTACGAGTTATGATCATTCCTAATTTGATTTGTACTATGTACTCTCAGAGTTGTATGCGGGCCGCGGGTACCCGCGGGTACCCGCGGGGCGGGGCGGGGCGGGCCGAATTTTACTACCCGCGCGGGCCGCGCGGGCCGATGCGGGCCGATTTTGGCTACTTTCCTGGGCTAAGTTTGCTTTCTAGAAATTTCATACATACCAAATCATATACAAAAGGAGGCAATATTTCAGAATTTTAAACATGACTTGACTTCGTTATGCCATTCGATACCTTCAGCATGCACTATATACTCAGTTAGCATTATCAGCGTACCGAGTGATAACCTGTAGCTGTTGAGTAAAACATATAAACCCGTGAAAACTACAGGTTTTATTTGTATTGAATATGTACAAGTCTAACTTGTAATCTATTATACCAAAGTGTCTCTTGAGAAAAATATTCGGTGAGCTTAACGGAACTAGCAAAATTAACAAAAACGTTTCAGACATACTGACATCTGGCAGCTGAATTATTGACCAAACATTTTTGAACATCGATTTTTCAAAACTAGAATCGGATAAACGCACTGTTTGTGCCATGATATAAAGGACATATGGGCTGAGGGACGTTTTTTTGGATTTGGCTCTGCCTGCAGGTCTTCATTGTCGAGAAAATCCGCCAAATGCGCATTGAGTTTTCTTGCTACTCATTATGTTCTAGCCAAAACCAAGAAAAACATCCCGCCGCGAAAGTTGAATTTCCACTCAGCCAAAAATCAAGCTTAAAGTTTCGACATAATTCTACGAGTTATGATCATTCCTAATTTTATTTGTACTATGTACTCTTGGTACTAATAATGTGTATTATAATCCAATAAAATGGTAGTATGCTATCATATCCAAGTTGGAAATGGACAGTAATAAAAAATACTCCTGCGGTAGTCGCCACGCAGATAAAAAAAATTAACCAGAATGGGGACTGAACTTTTATGAAATTGTTACAAGCAAATGCACTTTATCTTCATAACGTTGCCTAAATACTGACTCTATAGTGACAGATCGAGGTCCCAATACTTTTGCGATAGCATTGCTTGCTGAGAACTAACGAAAACGAGGACGAAATCTAATGCAGTTACAGCCACGCCGTTATTTTAGGGGGAAAATTTTCTTTAAATTTTTTTTCCATTTTCTTTTTCTTGGGAAAGAAGAAATTTGGAGTCTATTTTCTTTTTCATTTTCTTTATTTAAAGAAGAAAAGGTCATTAGACTATCTCAGGTTTCAGCTGTCAGTCAATCTTGCGTAAGCAGTCCAACCTGATGACCCCTTGCGAAAGGACTCCTTCCTACTGTAATGTATGTGGTCTGTATTATAAATGCATATTTTACAAGCAGCAGCAGATAGCAGCCGTCAATCTCACTTTGAGTCTTGCTTTGAGTAAAGCAGAAAGAGTCTATGAAAGTAAAATAAAAGGAAGCCGCCTTTCTTTAGCATTTTCTTTAAATAAAAGAAAGTTGAAGCCGAATTTCTTTTTCTTTATTTAAGGAATTCTTCTCATTTTCTTCTTTTTCTTTCCCCTAAAATTCAGACGTGACTGTAGCCTTGAACTTGCCAAAATTTTATTTGAAGGTTTTAATACTTCACTATGTACATGTTTAAAAGGTTAATTTTGCTCGATACATGGTATAGAGTACTTAAATATGCGAAAATGTTCAAATTGAATAAGTGGGTCAAGTGGGTCGCCAAAATCTCAGTGGGTCCGCGGGTCATGGGTCGCGGGTCGCGGGTCAGGGGTCAATTGCGACCCACTTCCAACTCTGCCAGAATCGATGTGTTAGATATAATAATGCCCACTACGGACTATTTAACCTTGATATGTTATGTAGCTAATCATATGCAAAAAGGTAGGTCTCTCTGAAGAAGTTGGGCAAAACAGTTCCTAGCACCCCCTTAATTCAAAGTACGAAAAAGAGGAGCCGAGCCTTCAATTTTGGTGAATACGACCGATTTGCTTTGGCGGCTTAATCCTTCGTCGAGCCTCGGGTTAGCCCGGGTCAGTCAGTTAGCAAAGTGTTTCGGCCCTGCAGTCTTTTTCATCCTAGCTCACGGGTTGTAAACCCAAAAATCAAACTGCAAATGCACTGTTAGCTTTAACAAACACTGAGCAAATTCCGCCCAGTATTTCCAAGAAAAGACTGATTATGGTATGATAACGGAGTCGGCGATCATTGCACAAACTGTTGCAATCATTTTGGTATAGTCTAGTCAGAAAGCAAACATTGGATTTAGTGTATACCATAGTTTTTGTGCAGTTTCTGATAATGCATCAAGGAATGACTCAGTCTCAAATGATCCCTGGTAAAGTAAATTTGTGACATTGTAAATATTGCGGCGGTACTGTCAGTAATTCCTAGAAAGGCCTGATAACTGCATGATAACATTGCTCACTGCAGGCAGTGCGTCAATTGCACAGAAATTGCAAGTATTGCACCGCTTTTGATAACACTCGACTTTCGGTGCTTTTGGAAGCAAGCACAAGAAAATAATTGCATAAAATGTCTGTCTGTATGGAATGGGGATCCTCCACTCAGGAAAGACAGTTGTAAATTATTAATCAGAGCAAAGCAGTGCACTGCACAAAGATTTTAAATACCATCTACCTGGTTAGTAAGCGTGAACATGGGCACCCAATGCCAGTTAAAACAGGAAAAAATTGTAAAACTGGATTCGTGCTAAATAAATTTAAACTGCAATTCGACGTACAGTTGGACAGGCGCTTAGTCGATCCGCAAAGCCGCTCATATTTTCCACAGACAAAATGGACATTACAGAATGCAGATTGGGTACAGAATAAAGAAACCGGATTCAGCGTGCACATCTGGTTTCGAGGTTGGAAACGCGTGACTCGGCTCTTCCTAATACAGTAAAGTGGAGAACTAAATCCGTGTTGCCCAAAGTTTGTTGGATTTCAATTCTTTTTTGCAGGTATGTAAAGCAAGTACGTGGGCAAAATAGTATAAAGTCTCTGACTCCTAGCTGGTTCCTATCGTCCAAAACGTTCATGAAATGCTGAAATTTGAAATGAAAACCTAACGGTGCTCCCATCAAATTTATAAGTTTCTTCATTTTGACTCCCCCAAACGGGGGTATATTCCCGTTCTCTGGTTCTCTGGCCACCGTTAAGCGCTTCTATTAAAAAGAGCCGTCTAACGGCTTACTCTTTTTCTAGCATATATAATTAAAATCATGATGGACTCTTTGTATTATTAAAGTGATTTAATAAACTTCGTATTATTAAAGTACTTATCCAAGCTTTGTAACAAGTCGTTTGCTCTTGATAAATTACAGAAAAATGCTGCGATACATTAGGTCTGCTTTGATAACTCTTGGCATTGGGACACAGGATCGTTTTCAGGATGCTGAAAGGGGGAAGCGTCCATGTTTTTTGCAGTGGATTTTGAATGAAGTGAAGTGAAGATTGTATTTTGTCAAAATTGACCAATTTTTACACTTAAATTAGCTGAATTTTGTGTGGGTGGAGGCCACCAAAAGTGGAGTTCCACCCTGGATACGCTGCCCCTATTTAGACAGTTTGATTTGAGGGTGATTCTCTCTGTTTTCTGATAAAATTACCTAAACCAAGAGTACATAATTACTCTTGATAATTATAAGAGTATGCCACTAGGCAAGCTCTATGTTATCAGAGCAAAAGCTATGCTCTGCACGCTAACGCCCCCCCCCACAAATTAGACCCTAGTGACCCCCCGCGCAAATCAGTACCTAGTCGAAAAGGGGTTACGCTCACTCGCTCTATGCCTGTGTGTTCTAAAAAGAGATATATACAGAGTTGGAGATGGACACATTTTTCTTGACCACGACCGCCCCGCGACTGCAGTAGCCGTGACCGCGACCGCCCGCGACTACTGCCCGCATACTAATTGTGTGACCGCTAGTGATGTGGATCCAATCAGTACCATAAAGCTTTGTGCCACGCCTTTGCAGCGTAGTTATAAATTAAAAAGTCGATTTCTTCATCTTTACTTTGTTCCTTGCTGTAACAATCCTGTCCGCACCTACATTCAGTAAATAATTACCAACAACATGTTTTCAACCTATAAATTACAATCCACATTGATATGAATTAGGATTTTAAATTTGGATTTATCCTGGAAAATCTAGCGATTGAACCGGTGATACTATGTTACACCGACCATGACATAAAACTGTCCGACATTGCAGATTTTACGGATTGGCGGGTTTGTCCACATTTCCATGGAATGTGATACCTACTATGCACAATCAACAATATTCCAGGAGTTTCCAAACTCCAATAGCAGGATTCCGAAAGTGCCAGCCCAAATAACACAATTCCAACGGCGTCAGCAACTTTCCGCGGATTTTGTCTTCGTCTGTCTGGTTACTAAGAAATCGCAAAAGTATATAATACTTTCCAGAGGATACCAGTAGTTTGGTATCAAAAGAGATGTCAGGAGAAACTGTAAAATGTCAGGGATGCTGCAACCTCTTGAGCTTCTAGCGTTTAAGCGAGCAAGGATCAGACTATTCTCGCATTAAACTAATAACAGGTCTACAAAGGAATATTGCCCCTTTTTGGGCCAACTTGTCTGAAATAAAAAGGCATATGTTGCCACTCACTTTAGTGCAACTGGAAGCACACCCACACCAAATTTTACGTCAACTGGGCAAGTTTTGCGCTTTAAGTAGTGCAAGGACTAATTCGACGTTTCCAAAGACTACTTCCAGTTAATTAATCCCAGCAGTAAAGAAATAGCGTTTGGATTAGTTTTATTTAACTCGCGGATTAAAATCCTGCAGAATTAAAACTTTTAACTTCTAATTTCTTATTGCAGGATGAAACGAATTAAAATTAACGCATTTAATCTTCGAGTTAAAACAGCTGGATTAAACGAGCTAATTTTAATCTGTTTAATCCGTTTAATCCTGCGATAAAGAAATAGAGGTTAAAAGCTTTGATCCTGCTGGTTTTAAATCTGTTTAATCCGACCATTTTATCTTTAAAGAAATAGGGCCAAAGTCGTTATACTTTAGCTTCAACTCAACGTTAAGTGAATGTTTGTTTTAAGATTGAAATTTCCTATTGACGCTTTTGAGGTGCCTACTATGCAATCATGCATTCTTTGAACTTATGTTAACGCAAATATAAAAATTATTGAATTTCAACATTTGCATTAGCTAATTTTTATCTAGACGCGGGGGAATAGTGAAGAGGGTGCAGGCAGACCCCACCAGACCGACAAAAAAGGGGCAGACTTTAGAAGGCGAGAAGAGAAAATGGGTAGACCGATTTTTCCAAAATTTGAACATTTTTAATAAAAGTACACCGTTTTGACAAAAACCTCTAAAAATCGCCAAACATCGTAATTTTTACAAATTTTGGAATTCTTAGGGGTAGGAATTACAGGTAATGATGAGGGGCATTGTTTTGAAAATTTGAATTTTTCTCTGCGGTTTAGAGCATAACTCAGAAAATTTGAAGCTGTTTGGTTGAGAAATGAATTCTGGAAAGCAAGTAACTAGCCTCCCCATAAATGGAAGGGCTCCCTCAACTAGAACTGAAACATATCCAACCTGTCAGTATCCGGCTTTCGCTGTTTATGCATAAGACTCTGTCCTCTGGAAAGCAGTCGAATAGTTAGAAATGATTCAAAGATACAGATTGGGATTATACTGTTCTTGGATTCTTTTGGCGTCACGTTGACAGCCAGGGAATGAGAGTCAAATGTATACGAGAGGAAATATTAAGCAATGCAGCTCCATGGGACGTTTCGTGTCTTCTAGATTCGTGGCGGTTTGGATCTATACTGTCTCGAATTGACTTCTTGGATCCTTTTGGGGTCGCATTGACTTCCAAAGAATGAGAATCAAATGTATACGAGAGGAAATATTAAGCTATGCAGCTCCATGGGACGTTTCGTGTCTTCTAGATTCGTGGCGGTTTGGATCTATACTGTCTCGAATTGACTTCTTGGATCCTTTTGGGGTCGCATTGACTTCCAAAGAATGAGAGTCAAATGTATGCGAGAGGAAATATTAAGCTATGCAGCTCAATGTTTTGAGTATTCTGGATGCTTGAGCTGTTTATCTGTTCCTACAGATATTTCACATCACGTTTCGGCGGAGGTAGAGGGACGTGTTACATGTGATACTAATCTTTTTATGGAGAAAGTGATGTTTCAGGCTGCCTGTTTATTTATTTCAGGCTTCATCCGAAATAATTTCAGTTTCAGGCCTAGACTATACTTTTTCTTTCATTTTCTACTTCAATAAATATTAACATTAAACTTATAAAAGCTCTAACGGAAACTCTAGCTAGCTAACTAACTAACCTTAGGTCCGTTACATAAACGTTATTACTAATAAGTTATTATTGATTCGTCGATTAATATAGCAGTCCGAATTTAAGTCCTCACTACTTTGGCCCTCTGCCTACTCCTAATGATTGAACCAGAGCTTCCAAGGAAGACGGCTATGAAGAGGAATACACTCTCAGTTTTAGTTAATAAGGGTCTTTGTCTCGATTACCCACACCGCTCAGTTTTTAAAACCTGACCCCTATATTTTGGTATGGGTACGTCTTGACCACACTGAGGCTGAGTTCAAATATCTACACTGATTAATTGCAAATTTTAATTTTTTGATTGGCAAGGGTGCACCAATGGAGACCGAAATACTTTTTGTTTCGCTTGTACTGAAAAGTTGAATACAAGGAGTTTTCTGGGTCGCTGAATACGACTCTGACGTCAGGTTTTCAAGTTAGCATTTCGTTAGTTTAAGCAAGAGTACATAGTAACTAAGAGTGTGACACGCCTCACAATCTTAATTATCAGCT
>JASAND010001939.1:0-15385 GCA_030248195.1 Trissonchulus latispiculum | reverse complement strand
AACCCTTTTCGGGGGAGGTCTTATCAGTCTGTGTGCGTTTTTGACAAGTTTTGACACGAATGTTGTCTTTCCTGCTTTAGTCGGTGCGGAAACCATGCAAGTAAAGGGGTGTTTAAAGTAGAGAAAGTCACAAGGAATACAAGTCATTGAGTTCGCTTTTTGTAAGGTAGATAGGTCCGAGGTAAGCGCTTTCTATGTTTTTATTAACGTCAAGACAAAGCTGAAAATTGTATACCTCTGAAATGAAGGGGCACTGCTTAGCGGAGGCGGTTACACAACTTCTGACTGAGCACTCGTAGTATAGGTCGAGAATTGAATTAAACTGGGGTGGAGGGTAGTAGACAGATTGCCCTTGTTTGGAGATCCGTATCCTTCCGTCTGTTTGGTAGTCTAAACGAAGTGGCTCCTCACAACTTCCGGTCCAAAGCCAAATATTTAATGAAACACTGTCTAGAAAGGCTAGAGTGAGTATGAAAGCAAAACCGCAATGAAGAATGTCCTTGGTTGGGCTCATTTCATATCTGGGTTGGCTCATCTTAGTCTCAGTTATTTCAATGTTGTTTGTCAATTGGTACGTATCAATTTCTGGTTTTTATGAGGTCGTTTCATTCTTGTACTTTAATTAATTTTCTACTAAACTTTCAGTATTCCATTGGGATCCTTTTCCAGAACATTTACCATGCTTACCATCTGCCGTCCCCAGGGACCATCTCACAAAATTATTTGCACGCTTACCATCTGTCATCCCCAGGGACCGAAAACCAACACAATATAATTATCCCCCAGGGACCGTTTCATAAATTTTTTTGTACGCTTGCCATCTGTCGTCCCTTGGGACCCAAAACTGAAGCCCGATAATTATTCCCTTGGGACCCTTTTGCGAAATTTTTTCTACGCTTGCCAGATGTTCTCCCTTGGGACTTTTCCAAAATTTTAAACCCCGCTTACCATCTGTCGTCCCTTGGGAGACCTGTCACTTTTGATTGATTACCCTCGCTGTCGGCACCTTTGATCTTTGCCGCACCTGTCAAATTTGATTGATGACCTGTCACTTTTGATGGATTACCCCCGCTGTCGGCACCTTTGATCTTTGTCCCCTGGGAATTAACAAAAACCTATATAAGGACGCAAAAATCGGGGACCCCGTCAGTTGGACTCTGTCAGTCGTCGCGAGCGGTCGGTTCTCTCTGCGCTCTCTCTCAAAGCAATACCTTACTCTGAATCTGATATACATATAAACACTTGCTAGATTTCTGATTTAACAGTTCATATAAACGGAAAGTTAATAAAAGCGATAGACATAAAAGGGCGAATTATCTTAATAGTTAATAAAACTTAATAAAAACGACAATTTTCGACTTGCTGCATATAAACTCAAGGTTGATAGAAGCACATATAAAGCTAGAAGTAGTATATATAGTAAGCTATTAGTATATACATAAATACAACTTTTAGACTTCTTAGTTCATTTCGACAACGTCCACATATAAATACAAAGTTAATAAAAGCGGAAGTTCATATAAACCCAAAGTACATAAAAGGGCAAAGTTAATAAAAGGGCAAAGTTAATAAAAGCGAGGAAGTGCATATAAACTCTAAAGTACATATAAACCGTTGATTAATTTTTATTCTTTTGATTATGGCTTCGATTTCCCAGTTGAATGCGGCCATTGAAACGGGTGTTTGGAAGGGAAACCCGATGATTACCCAGGCCCTAAGAGACCAAGCCATCTCCCTAATTAAAAGTGAGTGGGATGGTAAAGAGGTAATTGGGACCAATGAGTTTTGGACATACGCCCAATCCCTTCCCCAGGAAGCTCCTCCACCACCAGCTAACACTTCCCACGTCTGCCCCACCTGCAAGGAGACGTTCCCCACTTTGGCCGAGCTCAGGAAGCACAAGGCGACCCATTCTTCCAGACCCTTATTCCATTGCCCTAAATGTGAGAAGTCGTTCACCGAAAAACATAACATGACCCGACATTTCAAAAAATTCCACCCCGACGAAGCTCCCTCTTATGAGTGCCGAAAATGTGGTTTTACATACAGGACATATAAGGGTTACCAGGGACATCTCAGAACTCACCGGGAAGCCCCAAAAATTCAGGACCCTAAGACCTTGAGACAAACTCACTTCTCCAACCTTCCAACTGAAGACGCCCCCAAGTTGACTAGGAGTATAGTAAAGGATCTCCCCGAAGACCTAGCCCAGATCTATAGAGAAAATTGGAGTCGAATTAGGACTCGGTACTTTGTGTCGTCTGGTCTCCAAAATCGCTATAACTTCAGGATGGACAGTGCATCTCAGATTAAGGACCTGGTCAAAATTATTTTCAAACTTCAGAGATGGCAATTTAAATTCAACCTTTCTTTTGGATTCGTTCTTAGGAACATTGAAGACGGGGAATTGAGGTACTACTACCCATCTGGAAACAGCAGGTATTTCGATGAACCTATCCACATTTCAAATGAAGGTGATCTTGGAAAAATTTTCTATGAGTTAGACAGGGGAGACATCCTGGAGTGGGTTAGGCAGCAGCGACCTAATACAAAGTGGACTGTCCTTCAAATTACAAATGTCTGCTTCTATATAAACAAGTTGATCTCCTATGCAGTCGGCGAAGCTAGATATCTTCCTGACTATGTAAAGAATAACAGAGGTCTAAATGCATTGGTTACTAACTATCATGGAAAGCCCTATCAAGATGAGAAGTGTGCGTTTAGATGCTTAGCGCTGGCAACGGGTTCGAAATTGAGTAATTTAGAGGAAAAGACAAATGAGCTAATTAATCAATGGGTTCAACCTGGAGAAGAATTTAATGGGGTTACTCTAGAGGACCTAGACGATCTTGAGGGAAAATTTGATATTGCAATTACGGTTTACGAACTCGGACCTACAGTTGAGGAAGCCGATGAGGAACCCGAGGATCTGAACGAACTTGTAATTCAAAACCACGAAAGAGATCAAGAAATTACTGAAGTTGCAGCCAAACTTATCCGACGACCTTTGGGAAAGAAATCCAGGAAAATGGCCCTAAATATTTACGAAAATCACTTCTCCTTTATCAAAAATCTCAACAAGTTCACCCTTACCTGGAAATGCTCCAACTGCGAAAAATTATTCCATCACCACTCTCATTTCATCCGACATACTAAAAGTTGCGAGGTGGGTATCAAGCATATCTTCCCTGGAGGAGGCGTTGGTCCTACAAAAACTATTCTCCAAAAGATAAGTGAACTAGGAATTCCTGTGCCAGAATGGTACTATCCCTTTAGAATTGCATACGATTTTGAGTGCATGTTTAAACCCACTGATAAGAAGAGTGGACCAAAGTTGATTTACGAAAAAGAGCTAATTCCAGCCTCAGTTTCTATTGCATCCAATGTCCCTGGGTACGAAACTCCAAATTGCCTAATTACGACTGGGGATCCCTACGACTTAGTGGTCCGAATGAAGGATTACATGGAAGAGATAGCCGATAAGGCCTACGAACTTCTTAGGGAAATCTACGAGCCTACCTTATCTGGTCTATCCGAGCACGAGAAACTTCTAGCCGAATTCGAAACCTGGTTAAAGGAAGTTCCAACTCTAGGATTCAATTCAGGAAAATTTGATATGAACCTTATAAAGTCTTGTCTAATTACCAACTTACTCCTAAATGGCCAGGAAACCAAGTATGTTGTGAAAAAGAATAACAACTATATGGCCCTCTCCACTCCTAAACTGTACTTCCTTGACATCACAAATTACCTCGCCGCTGGTACTTCATACAAGAAGTGGCTAAAGGGATTCAAAATTGAGGATCAAAAAGGTGCCTTCCCCTATGAGGCCTTCACTTCCCTCGAGTTCCTAGATCAGGGATTTCCCCACCGTGACTTGTACTATTCAACCCTTAAACAACAGGAAATTTCGGATGAGGACTTCACAGCCGTTGTAGCAGCATGGAGGAAAAATAAATTTAAAACTGTAAGGGATCTCCTAATTTGGTACAATAATTTGGATGTAGGGCCCTTCCTTCAAGCTACCGAAAAAATGGTAGAATTCTGGAAAACTATGGGAATTGATATGTTTAAAAGTGGGGCAATCTCCCTCCCTGGTCTAGCATATAAACACATGATGAATAAAATTCCAAAGCATACGATCGTTCCCCTTGTTAATAAGTTTACTAAACACTGGCATAAATTAATTAAGGATAACATAGTGGGAGGGCCTAGCTTAGTCTTTCACAGATATCATGAAGCCGGGGTAACCGAAATTACAAATGGGTTCAAAGTTGCTCAAATTTTTGGGTTCGACGCCAATGCCCTATATCTCTGGTGCACAATGCAGGATATGCCCACCGGTCTGTATGCCGAATGGAAGCCCACAGAAGACGGGAAATTCAAAAGGTGGCTACAAAAAGGGCGCAAGGAAGCTATGTGGCTAGAGTATATGGCAAAGGCAATGGGAGTCCGGGTTGAGCACGCTTATAACGGGGGACAAAAGAGAGTAGGAAAATCTAAAGTTGATGGGTGGGTCTCGGAGAAGAATCTAGTCCTCCAGTTTCACGGATGCTATTTCCACGGTCATGGGTGCCAATCAGATAGGAACCAGGACCCTGAGGATCGGACTAAAAGACGGGAAAGAACTGAAAGAGTCTCCCAGGCAATTAAGGATGGGGGTTTCGATTTAATTGAAAAGTGGGAATGTGAATTTGACAAAGATCTAAAAGACTCCCCGGACATGCAAGAGTTTATGGAAGAACATTTTAATCTCCCTAAGAAAAGATCTATTTTGACTTTCGCACAGCTGGTTACTCAAATTCAGGCCAATAGGTTCTTCGGATTAGTTGAGGTGGACATTGAGGTCCCTGAGGATAAAAAGGAATACTTCGCAGAGATGACCCCCATTTTTAAAAATGTAGAAATTACTAAGGAAGATATTGGTGATCATATGAAAACATTTTGCGATTTGAATGATCTTATGAACCAACCTAGAAGGGGTCTAATTGGGAGTTACTTTGGAAAGAAAATTGTCCTAGCCACTCCCCTAATTAAATGGTATCTCAAACACGGACTCAAAATAACGAAAATCCACCAAGCAATAGAGTTCAAACCTAAGGCGTGTTTCAAAGAATTGGGAGATGAGGTTACCTACCATCGATCTGCAGCTGATTCTGATCCCGATCTAGCACTCAAGGGGGAAATGTTTAAACTTTTGGGAAATTCTTACTATGGTCGGACAATTACCAATCTAGAAAAACACCAGGATGTAAAATATTGTCAAAGGTCTGGGGCTAGCCGTGAAGTAAATGGATGGAGGTTTAGAAGATTAGATGATTTGGGGAATGGGATCTATGAAGTTCAATCGGCTAAGTCCAAAATTGTCTACCGGCTGCCAGAATTAGTGGGATTCTTCGTCTACCAGTACGCCAAACTTAGGATGCTTCAGTTCTACTATGACTGCCTGAAACCCAATTTGTGGCCCGAAACCTTCCAATTGTGTCAAATGGATACAGACTCCCTCTATTTTGCCTGCTCTTCCAAAAACTTAAGTGATTGAGTCCCTATTAGAAATGAAAAACAATGGCAAAAGGCACTCAAGGATTTCTTTGTCCTAGACCCTAGCCAAAAACGAATACCTGGACTATTCAAAGAAGAATGGACCGGAGATGGTATTATAGCCCTCTGCAGTAAAACTTACCTAGCATGGGGAAAGACGACTAAAGTCTCCCATAAAGGTGTAAGTAAAACCCTAAATAGCTACACACCGGAAGATTTCAAAGATGTCCTAGAAACAGGAAATACAATGTCTGGAGAAAATAGGGGACTCAGAAGCATAGACAATAAACTAATACAATACTTTCAAACTAAAGATGCCCTTCCCTACCTCTACCCTAAAAGGAAAGTTCTAGCAGACGGGGTGAGTACGGCCCCTTTGGATATTTAATTGTTTTATCCCAACAGCCCTCCTAAGGGCTAAATGTATATACTGTAGATATGCTGTATATGAACGCTTTGTAAAATCACAAAAATTAAAAATACAGAAAATAGAAAAAAAACCAAAAAAACCACTAATGGGCCGACGCCGGGTCCCAAGCCCCGGGGGAAGAACTCAGAGGGGTGGTGAAGAAGGGACAAGGGTGAAGAACACAAGGAAAAGAAGGAGAAAGGGTAGTGACGTCACACAGTGCAAACCTATGTTCAAGGGGAGGGAGGGAGTGGGAGGGAAAATTTGGGATTGGGATTGGAGGTCGAAACGACCGCCCTATACTACTTACAGAATTTATTCGCCCAGTCAGTCCGTACTTTTCGTCAACTTTAGCGAAAAGCCCCAAGTTTCTAGCGAAATAAATTCATACAGAATTTATTCGCCCAGTCTGTCCGGACTTTTCGCCAATATTGGTGAAAAGTATGACATTGTTCAGGAAAAAAGTTTTTACTGTGGCTTTTCGCCAATTCTGTTTGGACTTTACTTCAACTTTGGCGAAAATCATCAATGTTGGCGATATTTCTCCAATTTTTAAACTTCTCCAACTGGCACTCTTTCCGTGAAATGTACCGTATATACACATTGTTAAAATTACAGTTATCATGTATTCATGCGTTATATATTAAAAAATCGTGATACCACTTAAGGTGGTGGTTTCCTTTTGTGTAAATTTGACCCTACAGTCTTCAATTCTTTATGAAAGTAGATGAAACTTTCCAAATATGCTACATTGGTGCTCTTTAACATTCTCGGACCAGTCCCGCATTTTTAGATGAAAAGATGCGAAATTTTCGATTTTTGGCATAATACTCTCAGTATATAGGTAATCGATACATCAGATTGGTTGTTATGGATGGAAAGAGGGTACAAAAACGAACATTTTTGCTTTTACAACCTTTGAGCTATCTCTCAGGGTTAAGTCAGTATAAGCCAAAAACGATTTTTGGGGTCAAAAAACGGTTATTTTCGAAAAAATCAGTTTTTTTCAAAATAACTGCTAAATGCTACGAACAATTTTCAGTTATTTATACTCAATCAATACGCGGTCAAATTGCCCATTTTATCAGTGCCTATTAGCTGAGATTCGTTGCTTTAACCTAGAGATTTGGCCGAAAAACCATTTTGGCAAAAACTGCGATTATTTTCTTTTAAACAGCGATTTCTCAAAAACTACCCAATGGATTCGCGTGATCTTTGCCAGAATGAAAATTCGCGCTATTGCGGAGGGACTTTTTTCTGGGTTTGAGTTAAAATGACTCCAGTTGCGAGAAAACTGAATACAAAGTTGCGAAATTTCGTGTCACCGCACATTTCCCGGATTTTCTGGAGTATTGAGGCTTGTTGAGCCAAATCCAAAAAAATGTCCCTCGGCCCATATCTCCTTCATACCATGGCACAAGAAAAAATTTTGGCCGATTCTACAGTTTTGAGAAATCCATGTTCAAAAATTTTTCGTCTATATTTAGCCTGTCAGATGTCAGCATGTCAGAACATTTTTGCTAGTTTTGTACTGATTTTGCTGGTTTCATAAGCTGATGTGAATCTGCAGATTCTAAGCTTTAAAACGATGTATAAAGCTCTTTCCAACTCTAAAAATTGCGTAAGTTATAGCGTTTCAAAAAAATCACGACAAAAGCACTGCACAAAAGGACACCACCACCTTAAATGACCATAAAAACGACATTGTCACTGATTATCACACTAGAAAAACTACGTTTTTTTGCCTTAAATTGGCAAAAACGGAACCACGACAGTATTAATGAATTAATAAATTTTTAATGAAAATTAAAACAGGTAGGAGCATACGAGAATAGAGAACCAAAGAAAGAAGATAATTAAACTAATAGAAATAAAATGAAACTTAAACTACTAAAATAGCATTTCTTGATGAAATCCCTATAACAGTAAACGAAATTATAACCTGAATGTGTATTTATAAGTGCAAATAGAGAATGTAACTAGCTGGCGCTTGGCGCAGCCCAGAAAAACAAGTGAAAATGTATAAAATAGCGCCGACGGCGCGAAACTTTTTTTAAAACATTACTATTTTTTCTTAAAAGTCAATAAAATTTTATTGGTTTTTGGTCGAAAAATTTGGGCAATGGCCTCAACGGCCAAAATTCTTTAGGCCATCGACTCCTAAATGTAGGCCATGGCCTAAGCTGTGGCCTAAACAAACCTTGGAAATACATATGTGTATATGTATATATGTAAATATATACTAATTTTTTGGACAAAAATAGATATTTCTTCGAAAATTCGGATGTGTTTAAAAAGCGGATTCTTATAACAACGTATTAAAACAGATGTACATAATGTCATGTGGTTCGTATTTGTAGTGTAATATTATAGGGGGCACGGTAGCATATATATACGTATATACTTACTACTTACTCAATTAAAATAAAACGCATTAACTTAATTAACATATATACAGTAAAAATTGATGTCACAAATTCTGAGGGATTAATGGCAATCCGGGATAAAACAATTGAAGTAAGCTTACTTACTTGTATTTAAAAATTATATAGAAAGCTGACGAATGTAGAGTTCTTGGAAATAAACGTCATATTATGTGGAGTGGAGCATGAGTGTCCGCGAATATGGGTTGCTCAGCGAAGCTGGTCCATATTAGTGCGCTATTAACCTAGTCCAATTGTCGTTACAACCTGCTCCTCCAATATTAGCTTTAAAACCTAAGTTCTATGTCCTGTTAAAACCTAATGTCACCCGTATTGCATTTTTCATGCTCCATCGGAGCATTTTATTCTTGTAGCTATATATTTTGCTTGCAGCGTTTTGGTAGATGAATTGATTAGTTGGCGACTCTATTTTCTTCGTCAAATAAAGGATCTTCAGGCTAGCATTAGCCAATGGAAGGATGAAAAAGTGGAAGCTGATCAACTGCTGTGGAAGATATTTGGGTATTCTAGTTGAATGAACTCGTATGTATATTGTAATCGCACCAAGAAAATAAAAGCCGCTGAGCAGGCTTGACTTACTTGACTTATTGGCCCAGACGATTTCCGTCCATGAAAGCCGCCGATCCATTGACAATCCTTCTCCAAGACGATCTGTCTTGGGCAGTCCGATACCAATCCCGTAAACCCAGCTTCTGTACATCATCCAGGGCTACATCGGACCATTGCTTCCTTGGTCTGCCTGGCCTTGCCAGAGCCCGTGGGCCATCTGGGATCCATCCAAACAGCATCCGTTTAGGGATCCTGTTGTCAGTTTGTCTAGACACATGACCCAGCCACCGTAATCTCGACTTAACTAGGCTGTCCTTGATAGGTGGAATACCACATGCATCTCTCAGTGTCGCAACCGGGACATGGTCTCTGAGTGACACCCCCATAATTCGTCGCAGGCAGTTGTTTTGGAATACTTCTAGGCGCGTAGTGTCTGTTGTTCGAGGTGCCCAAGACTCGCAGCCGTAAAGGAGAACTGCCAGCACAGAAGATTTGAACAAGCTGAGCTTAACGTGTAATTGCAGGTCGTGATTATTCCAGATGTTAGAAAGTTTGCTGAAGGAGACACTTGCTAGCCTGATTCGATTAGTGATTTCATCGTTCAGCTGTCCATCTTGCGAGAAAACACAGCCCAGGTACTTAAATTCTGTAGCCGTTTCGATGTCTTCGCCGCCAACCTGGAGGACAGGGTCATCAGGTTCATCAGAAAAACAGACGGCCTTCGTTTTCGGACAGCTGATTTCTAGACCCAAGGTCCCACATACTTCAGCAAAACAACTTACAATCCGGTTGATGTCAGCTGGAGTTGTTGCAATTAAGGCAGCATCATCAGCATACAATAGGGCAGTGATGGTATCCATGAAAGACTCTTCGCTCTTACGCTTCTTACCATCAGGAAAAAACCGACTACCACGTTTGAAACATATGGATGCGCCTATGCGCCCTGAGCAGGCTGATCTATGAAAATGAAACATACAAGGCAGGAAGGAAAACAGGACAATCAGCTAGCCGCTAAGACAGTGCTTTGCCTTCAACCAATTGTATAGTCTAGAGGCCTGCCTACGTCCAGTATTTTCCCAGATTGTTGATCTTCATTTGAAAAAATGGTTGCAATGCAGGTGCACTACAGTTTGCACAAATATATACCCTGCACCGTATATTTTACGTTTTAGGTTTATATAGTTTAGAAGGCATAACACTAAGTTAAAAAACTGGGTCGCTGTTTTATATGTCATTCAAAAATTATTATTATGAATGTTAAAGTTGTGAAAATGCTATGTGCTAGGCAGAGTGTGAACAGAAAAAGTGTGCAAAGCTCACGGAAAACCAGCTGAACCAAGCGGACTTCACTATTTTAATTCGCTGAATTTTCCAATTTTCCACACGCATTCCGTAGCCTTCGTATAATAATGAAATTCGAAAGTTAAATTTTTCTAACTGGAACTTAGGAGCATTACGCCTTATGCGATGTCTGAAATGGTCCAGAAAGACTGACAATAGTATCGTCACTTGCGGAGGAATTGCCTGCAGTCTAATTTACTGGCATACCAGGGTATTTTTAGGGATTTTTTCGGGGGGGAGGGCTTCCCGGGTGGGGGAGAGTTTTTTGCAAAAATGAGCCTACAGAATTTCGCCAACGACTGTCCTGACTATAGTCTGGTAGTAACGGGGCGCAGGACCTATCTATCTACCACGCCAGCCTGGACGGAAGAATCAGGTGTTCTGTTCTCAACGATATGGGATCTGATCACCTGCCCATTCGATTGAAAGTAAGTCTGCATCAACCATTGTGCCCACCGCCCAAGCTACGACCTAAGTGACCCATGAAAAGGCAGACTGGCGAAAATTTGGTAGAATGCTGGACGATGAACTTGGAAAACGCCGAATTCATCAGTCAACAAATATGCACGAAGCCAACCGATTCCTGTCCTCCGTCATCCTGACTGCCGCAAAGCACTCCATCCCACGTGGCAGAAGAAAACACGCCAAGTCCTGGTGGGATGGTGAAATGAATAGAAGAATTAATCAAACAAAGACGGGAAGCCAGGGACCTGGCTAATCGAAGTGAGGAGAACATAGAAGCCTGGTTCAAAATCAACAATGATACTGCCAACCTAATCACTAAGAAGAAAACTGATTGGTGGCACTAAATTACATCCAAGCTTTTTGCTAACAGTGATCCAAATCAAGTCTGGTCAGTAATCCGGTCAACAGATGGAAGAAACTGGAAAAACAACTCCACAGCACTGGCAACAAATGGAAAGATCTATGCCCGGGACAATGACCGAGCAGAAATCTTCAGTAAGGAATACGCAAGAGAATAAAAGCGCTGGATAAAAGAAAAAGCCAGAGCGAAAACGGAAGCGGATTATCAAAGCTAGATTGCGCAGGCAGGAACAGGATGATCAGGAAGTCCCCGCTCAACGACCCTTCTCCATGGATAAGCTGAAATCTGCCCAGAATGGCCTGTCCAAAGGAAAGTCTGTAGGAGCCCACGAAATTACCCCCGAAATGCTGCAAGACCTGCCGACCTCGGATATGGAAGCCCTACTCCATATGGACTCTGACCCGGTTATGGAGCCCGGAGTGAATGAGCCTTGGATGGTACAGTGGCCAGGTACCCCCGCCGGGGAACATTTTGGCGTACTCGGATGGATCTGCGCACGGCGGGGTCAAAAATGGAGAATCTGGTGGCTACATAGTCCTGACCGATGGATCTCATGTGCGACTGAAGAACGAAGACCGGACAGCTATGCTCGAGCTATCGGGCAGAAATGAAAGCGATGGCTATGGTACTGGAATGGTACTGTTAACAATCACTGGAATATACGATGGCGCCTAACTGACTCAACATCTGCCCTACAGAAGCTCCAGGGCGGCCCTGGAAGGTCAACTGGTGAACCGGAGTCGAACATCTGGAAATTGCTATTCCAACTGGATGGAAAAGTTTCCTTCCAGTGGGTCCCTGGACATAGTGGAATCGAGGAAAATGAACTAGCAGATCTGGCCGCCAAAGCAGCGGTAACCCTTGACCAACAAGCTGCCCATGTAGATGTGGCAACTCTACGGACCTGTGTGAACCGCAGGACCGGTGGGGGCTGGAGAACCGGCATCGAACATGCACTCATCAAGGAACTCAATCCTATTCTGCAGCCCGTCAGTGATGAGAGGGAATGTGGACTCACCAAAAAGCAGAAAAATATCCTTTCCCAACTCAGATCAGGTGGACACTGTAGTTTACTCACAGCCTACCGATTCCGGATTGGGAAGGAGGGCTCTCCACTTTGCCCAAGGTGTGGTGAAGAAGACGAAGACCTTCACCATTTAATCATCAGGTGCCTGGCCCTTGCTACCTATAGACTGCAAACCCTGGGAACGGCCCCCTCCCTGGATATCCTGGTCAGGAAACCCCACCATGTAGCTGGGTTTTTGGAGGAGGCGGGACTTCTGGCCGGGCCCCCACCCACCCCGCTAGAATAAGTCCAGATATAATTTAACAAATTGTATAATTAGGAAGTGTGAGCGCACTACCTGAGTTTTTTAATTTTTACATTTCCTTGTAGTTTACAGTTCCAGAATTATCTAATCTGCGTAGTAGCAAGAATCTATAGACTTTTTCCACTCGAGAATCTGAGACGTCTAACCCAGCGCCAAAAGTTGGGGAGGGGTGCTTTTGCTTAGGGCGTTTTGAAATCGCTAAGAGTACAGTAAAATCATCGTGCTGCATTATTCCATTCAGTGTCAATTTTTTGAGATGAGCTCTATTTCATTTCAGTAGACTTAACGAACTGAATGATAGATTCAATCCCCACGATTCTAAGCTGACGAATGTGTGCTCTACCAGTGATCTGATTTCGTCTATTCGCAGTTTGAGTGATTCTTTGCATAAATGTCTCTTGCTTGGTCATAGTACAATGGAGGATAGTCAAACCTTGCCACATCAGCGGCCACTTCTTAGATCAAGGGCTGAACAGTCCATCCTTGATGTAAGTTAACTTTTTGTGATTTGTCGGTACTGTATTTTGAAATTATACTCTGTAAGAAACTTTGATTGTAGGATATTATGCTGGCATTTTTTTAGGGTTTTGAAAGTGGGGGGGGAGCTTCGCCCCCCCCCTTGGGAGGGGGAAGTGGGGGGCTTCCGAAAAGTGGGGGGGGGCGACCCAAAGGTAAAATATACCGAAATTTTTAGCGAAAAATTTGCTTTTTTAAGGTAAAAACGCAAAAAATCGCTGTTTTTAAGCTTAAAATGAGCTTATAAGTCCATAAATTAGCTAAAAATTGAGAAACTTTTTGACAATTTGACCTCAAAAACCTAATTTTTTGACACTTTTGGGCGACCCCCAAAAAAGTGGGTGGGGCCTTGCCGAAAAGTGGGGGGGGGGCTCCGGAAAGTGGAGGGGGGAACCGAAAAGTGGGGGGGCCCACCCCCCTCCACTAAAAAATGCCGGTTATATATGTTATATTCCAAATCCTTTAAAGTAAGTTCTGATGTATTTGCCAACAAGCCAAGCAGCGGTGGTGGCGTGTCGTAATGATATGCTCTCTTAGCATAGATATACCCCATTTCATTCTTTTCGTTTCAGTTTATTTCTGTGGACATAGCGGCTTTGGCTCGAAGTTCGCCGTGCGATGAAAGTGGAGGTTCTTCCAGCCCACCAGATGACCCCTGTGATCCTTGTCGGGAACGTTGGAGACGTCTTTGTGAAGTTCATGGACATTCGGAGGCTATGGCCTTAAAGTATCTGACTGTAAATTGTTGTAAAAACTGTTCTGGACAGATTAAGCTTGTTTAGTAAGGCATGGCGCATTTACTTGTACTCTTGTTGGTTTTCTTGGTTGTCTTGTATTGTGCTGTAGCTGGATATGTGCTGCAAACACGTTTTATTCTCGTAGAAAGCGGCTTTGTTCGATGATTAATGGATGAATAAAATTTTTGGAGTCAATCAAAATATGCTAGCACTTTGTTACATGCTTATAGGTGCTAGGATAGACTAAACTATATATTCCCGAGACTACATAGAACCAAGACCTGTCTTTTGCATTTAAAAAATTTAAAAACTATGATTTCTCATTTGCCAGTTTGTTTAATATTCACACAAGCGTTAATTCTTCACTGTTTTTCTACACTTTTTCGTCCATCGTTCCAATATGAAAATACAAATGCCGCGACCAACTTTTAATGCGACTAAACAATAAACATCGGAAATCGCTGTATTTGCAGAACATATTCTCATTCAGTTGCTGCAAGGCCCGGCAAAAACACTAAACCGAGAAATCAAGATAAGACGTTTTCCAGAATTGCGTTGTTATACATGCACTGGGGTTCGGGACCTCCTTTTAGTCCAGGCCGGGCATACAGCCACGCTGGCTGTGGTGAAAAGAGGGTATGGCGTTTGCCACGCTTTTACCTGCTCTCACCGTTTGGCTGAGTCATTTTATTATTTTACTTTACTTTGTATATGCGGCGTATTTGAAGGTTGTGGTTCTATTTATACCCTGCTGGTATAACTTACTGTATTTAATGTATTATGATAACTGTATATTAATTTATGCTGAGTGTATTTTGTTTTTATGTTTGGTTGTACAATTTTTTCAGGTTGCTGTATATGACGTTGACAGGAGACTGTTCTTATAGTAATTAATTTAAATATTGAAATATAAAGTTAAATTCAATTTATTTTAACCTGATAACAGCATGCTATGCTTTGTTAGATATTGTTTTGTTCAGTTTGTAAATAAAGGATAATGCTTGTTTAGCTTTTCCAGTGCTGAGGCCAGTTTTGATACCCGCTCCCTTTCCCCATTAGACAAGGGTATTTTTTACGGCTGGGGGCCGAAAATTGACCTCCCCCGAAAATGCCTTCTCCCCCGAAATCGCCCCCT
This sequence comes from Trissonchulus latispiculum, assembly GCA_030248195.1. Taxonomy (NCBI): domain Eukaryota; kingdom Metazoa; phylum Nematoda; class Enoplea; order Enoplida; family Ironidae; genus Trissonchulus; species Trissonchulus latispiculum. Next base: position 556 of record JASAND010001939.1, on the reverse strand, counting down.
CCTGGGATTTTTGCTCCCCCCCGGGATTTTTTGGGGCCCAAATTTTTGCCAAAAATAGGCTAATTTTCAAAAATTTTTCGGTTTCGCCGGAGATTTTTTCGTAAAAATGGCTATTTTTAGCTTAAATCCTGGCATTTTTGATAACCTTTTGCCTTTCCACGTGTAAAATACGCGAAAAATACCAACTTTTAGCTCAGTTTTTTGAAAAAATCTTCCCCCCCCCGGGCCCGCCCCCCCCCCCCGAAAAAAATTCCCTAAAAATACCCTGTTCTAGACTAGGGTATTTCGGTTCCAGTTTCAGTGCAAATTCTGGCAGATTTGTTCCAGTGAAATTTTTCTCCCTACTCTAGTTTTACACCTGTGCAGGTCTTATTATAGGTGGTCTTGCAGGTATTTTTGGCACAAGTAACAAAAATGCTCCACACAAAAGGGGATAATATGTGTGTTGGGCCTATGTCTGTCGTTTAAATTCCGGTTGAGAAAGCAAGTATATAAATCCGACACAGCCACTTTGGGTGGGTGGTTCTATGGCGAAAGTTGTTCAGTTAGATGCGGG